>CAUYQV010007089.1:0-33462 GCA_963574575.1 Galagoides demidoff
CGCCTGTGGTCCCAGCTACTTGGGAGGCAGAGGCAGGAGACTCGCTTGAGCCCAGGAGTTGGAGGTTGCTGTGAGCTGTGATGCCATTGCACTCTACCCAGGGGGATAGCTTGAGGCTCCGTCTCAAAAAAAAAAAAAAATAATAATAATATAATTGGCTACTCACGTAGCACAGTGGTTACGGTGCCAGCCAGATACACTGAGGGTGGCAGGTTTGAACCCGGCCTGGGCCAGCTAAACAACTGCAGCAAAAATAGCCAGGTGATCTGGCAGGTGCCTGTAGTCCCAGCTACTTGGAAGGCTGAGGCAAGAGAATGGCTTAAGTCCAGGAGTTGGAGGTTACGGTGAGCTGTGATGCCACAGCACTCTACTGAGGGCAACATATTGAGATTCTGTCTCAAAAAAAAAAAAAATTTTTTTTTCCCATCCGTAATTTGAGTGAGCATAAGAATTAAAGATTAAACTGAGGCTCTAAGGAGAAGTCACCTATGTAGGTGACTGACTGCCCTCGGTCAATAAGAAAGAGCTAAGGAAGGCCAGGTGTGATGGCTCATGTCTGTAATTCTAGCACTCTGGGAGGCTGAGGCAGGTGGATTGCCTGAGCTCACAAGTTCGAGACCAGCCTGAGCAAGAGTGAGACCCCCGTCTCTAAAAATAGTCAGGCATTGTGGTATGCGCCTGTAGTCCAGCTACTTTGGAGGCTGAGGCAAGAGAATCACTTGAGCCTAAATAATTGGTGGTTGCTTTGAGCTATGATGCTATGGCACTCTACCAAGGGTGACAAACTGAGGCTCTGTCTCAAAAAAAAAAAGAAAGAAAGAAAGAAAGAGCTAAGGGTCAGAGCCGTCAGGCTGAGTACCCTCTGTGAGATCTCACAGACTTCTGGGCTCTGTCTGACTTCAGACTGACTCCAGGAAGGTATTTGCAGGTCCCTGGAACTGGTGACTGGGGAGGGGTGTGCCCAGGGTGTAGCAACCTGTCTGACTCCTGAGCTGAAGCTCTTAGCCACCTGCTCTCCTGCTTCCACTGTGCAAAGAGGAAAATAAATGCCCTGGGGAGGAGCAGGGTTTGCCTAGACCCACACATACACTGGGTCAAGGGTTGAAAATCACAGCTGCCTTGAGACACACTGGGAAGTCTTCCTTGAGTCCTACTGGGACAGAGTGGGTGGCTGGGGCTAAATTAGCACATCTTTCTGGCATCAGGGTTGGATGGGAAAGGGCCAGGATTGCAGTCTCCATTCTGCCGTCCTTCCTTTCCTCCAGGGCCACATGGAAGAGCTGTGGGGCCTGGCCACACACCCCAGCCGGGCCCAATTTGTGACCTCTGGGCAGGATAAGCTGGTGCATCTATGGAGTTCAGAGTCCCATCAGCCCCTGTGGAGCAGGAGCATTGAGGTAAGGGGAAGAGGGCTTTGCTAACAGAACGACCTTTCTGTATGTGCAAGGGCTCAGTGTGTCAGTTGGGAACTACAATGGTTTTTTAAAGAGAATTTAATATAGGGAATTGGTTCCTAGGAGCTCTCTTAGTAGGGCTGAAGAAGTGGGTTCTCGACTGGAAGGCAGCCCAAGAACACCACCACAGAACTGACCCACAAAGGAGCCTCTGCCACAGGCAGGAGGTGGAACACCTAGAATGACTGAGTTCAGGAACATGCAGTCAGGCTGAGCATGATGGTGCATGCCTGTAATCCTAGCACTCTGGGAGGCCGAGGCAGATGGATTGCCTGAGCTCAGGAGTTCGAGACCAGCCTGAGCTAGAGGGAAACGCTGTCTCTAAAAAATAGTTGGGCGAAACCCTATCTCTAAAAAATAGCTGGGTGAAACCCTGTCTCTAAAAAGTAGCAGGTGCCTATAGTTCCAGCTCCCAGCTACTCAGAAGGCTGAGGCAAAAGGATGGATCAAGCCCAAGAGTCTGAGGTTGCTGTGAGCTATGATGATGCCATGGTACTCTACCATGCTCAACAAAGGGAGACTTTGTCTCAAAAAAAAAAAAAAAGGGGTGGTTCTTGTGGCTCAGTGAGTAGGGCTCTGGCCCCATATACTGAGGGTGGTAGGTTCGAACCCGGCCCCTGCCAAACTGGAAGAAAAAAATAAGCCGGGTATTATGGTGGGCACCTGTAGTCCCAGCTACTCGGGAGGCTAAGGCAAGAGAATTGCCTAAGCCCAAGAGCTGGAGGTTGCTGTGAGCTGTGACGCTATGGCTTTCTACTGAGGGCGACAAAGTAAGACACTGTCTCGAGAAAAAAAAAAAAAGGGGGCAGCGCCATTAGCTCAGTGGGTAAGGCACTGGCCATATACAGCGAGGTTGGTGGGCTCAAACCCAGCCTGGGCCAGCTAAAAAACAGTAACAAATGCAACAAAGAAAATAGCTGGGTGTTGTGGTGGGCGCCTGCAGTCCCAGCTACTTGGGAGGCTGAGGCAAGAGAATCACTTAAGCCCAGGAGTTTGATGTTGCTGTGAGCAATGGGGTTGACCACCTTTCTCCTCCATGTGTCTTCCCAGACTGGATAAAAACTACATCTACCAAAATCCTTTGCAAGAAGCTGCTGTGATCTGGATCCCACAGATAGAGGGACACCACGGCACTCTACCCAGGATGACATAGTGAGATTCTGTCTCAAAAAAAAAAAAAAGAACATGCCATCAAAACTGCTGTCCAAGGGCTCGGTGCCTGTGGCTCAATCAGCTAAGGCGCCAGCCACGTACACCCAAGGTGGCAGGTTCGAATCCCCAGCCTGGGCCCGCCAAACAACAACGATGGCTGCAACCAAAAAATGGCCGGGTGTTGTGGCGGGCACCTGTGGTCCCAGCTACTTGGGAGGCTGAGGCAGGAGACTCGCTTGAGCCCAGGAGTTGGAGGTTGCTATGAGCTGTGATGCCATGGCACTCTACCCAGGGAGGGATAGCTTGAGGCTCCATCTCAAAAAAAAAAAAAAAAGGGACAGAGAAGGTGGACAAATGGACAGATAGGCAGGCACCTGCCCCCTCCTCGAGCCCCCAGGCAAATCCTGAGGAAGTGAGGAAAGGAAGCTGCCCCAGGCTCTTCCTGTGTAAGCACAGCAGAGGGAAGGACAGTACAACAAAGGCCCTGACTCACTCTCCCGGTGAACAGCGAGAAGCTCAGTGTTGTCAGAGAATAAAGAGCAAGATTGGAGAGGCAGTGTGGCCAGCGGCTGCAGGGCCAAAGCCACCTGTGGACCACTGGAAGCCATGGCTACATCTGGAAGTTGGAGTAGATCCCATGAGACTGCTGGGGAGACCAGTCAGGGAAGATGGGGCCTGGGTCAGTGTGGTGGGGATGAGGACAGAGAAGTAAAGAGATTCAGGACTGATCAGCCCTCTGAGAGTCAGTCTAGGAGGCGGGCAAAGAGAAGTCAAAGAGGCCCCTAGTTTCCTGGCTTGGGCAGCTGACGCGATATTGGTGCCATTGCTCTGAGCTAAGGAACAGAGAAGGAAGAATAAGCCTGCAGGGAAAGCTGAGGCACTCTGGTGTGCAAGTTATTAGAGGTTCCTGTGAGATAACCAAGGAGAGATGTCAGGAGACAATTAGGTGCACAGGAAGGGACTGGAGATGCAGATTTGCATGCTGTCCCTTCAGAGAGAGCACTGTGGAGCTGAAGGAACAGGATATCACCACGCAGAGTAGGTACAGTGAGACGCAGAGTAGGTACAGTGAGACGTAGGACGGAGCCCTAAGGAGCTTCCACCCCTGAGGCCTGAGCAGAGACATGGGGCCCCAAGGAACCTGAGCCACAAAGGGAGGTGTTAGGGGCTGAACACACTCACCCCAAATTCATATGTCGCAGCCCCAGTGCTCAGGGCCTCAGAATGTGCCTGTATTTGGAGATAGGTCTATCAAAGAGGCAATTAAGTTAAAATGAGAGGTTTTTGTTTGTTTTGTTTGTCTTTTAAAAGATATAGTCTCACTTTGTCACCCTCAGTAGAGTGCCCTGGCATTTCTCAGCAACCTCCGGCTCTTGGGCTTAGGTGATTCTCTTGCCTCAGCCTCCCGAGTAGCTGGGACTATAGGTGCCTGCCACAACACCCGGCTATTTTTTGTTGTTGTTGCAGTTTGACCAGGGCTGGATTTGAACCCTCAGTATATGAGGCTGGCGCCCTACTCACTGAGCCATAGGCACTCTCCCAAAATGAGGTTGTTAAGGTAGATTCTAAGCCAATGTGACTGGTGTCATTATAAGAAGTGGAGATTAAGACATAGGCATGCTACAGGGTGAAGGCCATGAGAACATGAAGTCACCATCCCCAAGCCAAAGCGAGAGGAATCAGAAGAAACCTCTGATCACAGCCTCTGGAATTGTGAGAAGATAAGATTCTGGTATCTAAGCCACCCTCTCTGGGGTGCTTTATTATGGCAGCCCTAGCACACTGATACAAGGTGAGGGGAAGATGAGGAAAGCGCAGAGATGAGAGGCTTCATGTAGAAGGAGATGCCATTACATCAGTGGGCTGAGAGTGGAGGAAGACGAAGATCACGGTGGGTCACTTAGGGGACCTAGAGAGAACAGCCTCAATGGAGTGTGGTCAGGACAAAAGCCAGATCTCCATGGGCTGAGAAGGCAGTAGGACTCCCATTGACAGCCAACACAGATAATTCCTTGATGAGGTTTGACTGTGACAAGGTCAGAGAAACAGCAATGGTGCAAAATGGCATGCAACTGAGGGAAGGCGTAAGAGGGAGACTCTTGGATAAGAGTCAGAAGAGATCATGACATAAGGGGAAGAACTACCCAGAACTGAGACCCTAGGAGAGCAGGTAGAATCTGGCACTCATGTCAAGGGTTGGGGTGGGATGGGGATAGGGTACCCTTGGTAAGAAGGAGAGAAAATGGCGTGTAGTAGCAGGAGGCAGGAGGAGGGGAAGGGCTAGATGCAGTCAGCGTGGGGTCAACAGTGGGGATTGAGGGTAGAAGTCTAGGCTGAAGCTAGTTCCCTCTCCCCATCTGCCCTGCACCCTTCTCCACCCTTCTCCACCTGTCCCTGGAGGCTGACTCATATAGACTCAACTGTCAGGCTTTTGCCTTTGGGAGTCATCAGCAGGAAACTGGAGGACTGAAGGAGAGTGATGCTGGGAGATTTATCCCTCCCGGTTCCTCCTGCCTTCCATGGGCCTCTCTCTACTGAAGGCTGTAGCTCCTGCCCAGGGCCCTCTCCAGCCAGCTGTCTTCTCCAGGTTCTGGTAACATCTTCAGACTCTTGCCTCTTCAGGTCACAAGGCCATACAAGCTCTCCATTATTACTGGCCCTGGGGTTCTACAATATCCCTTTGTGGTGTGAGTTTCCCAAAATTTGTTCATTGTTCCTGCCTTAAACTCTTGTTGAAGTGCCCTGTCTGAAGGTACCATTTGACTGATGCAAGGTATGGACAGGGGTGAGCTCTCAGCTGAGGCTGGGACCCCCATATATCAAGGGGTGCCATCCTACACATTTGCTTGATGTCCTCACAGACTCAGTTGCAAGGGCAGGTGGAGAAGCAGGGTCAAGCAGGCTTGAGATTTTGCCAGGTAGGTGCAACCATGGACTAGTGCAGCATTTTTCAACCTTTTTTATCTCATGCCACACTTGAGCCTATAGTTAAATTTCTGAGGCACACTTAAATTATGTTGATCAAAAAAAGAGTAAAGACAAGAATATACTTACTGTGCTTTGAACTTATATAGAAAAGAATTTAATTAATGATCTGTAAAAATTTTCTCAGCACACCTAAGATCCTTACATGGAACACCAGTTGAAAATCACTGGACTGGTGGAACAGGGCATGTTGGACAGAAAGCAGAGGGGCTACAGCCAGGAGGGCCTCAAGAGGTCCCTCAAAAATGCGGAGGGAAAGGCAAGTGAGTAGGAAGGACTTGTGATCTGACAGCAAAGGATGTCTGAATGTATAGTGGAGAGAGGGCCCAATTCTGGGCTCTGAAAAACCCTGAGAGAGGGTGGGAGGAGAGGAGGGGAAGAGAAGTTGAGGTGCTGGATGAGTTGTCCATGTAGACCCTGAGGTCTAGGGGGGCACGAAGATCACAAGTTGGTAGCCACGGTGTTTGACAAAGGAGGGGGTGTGTCTGATGTGCAGCCCCCACTGCACACGTGCACAACCACATTCATGCACAGCCGTACGCCCACACACACCCACACAGTCACACTCGCGCACAGCCCACAGCCCTCCCAGACACTCCAAACACCCTCACACGCACTCACCCTCACACACCCCCCCAGACAGCAGATGGGGCGCTCGGGTAATTGGTTAAACCTGTTCCGATGTCTGGCTCCGCCTTGGCAGCACCCGTCTGACAGGAAAGCTGGCTGGGCCTGCACCCGCTCAGCCTGCTGGCCACCCCTTCCCTCCCCTCCCCCTGCATGGCTGCCCTGGAGCAGGGGCTCGAGGAAAGCCCTGTGGCCCTGCTGGATTCAGGGCTCAGTTCACCTGGTGACCAAAACCCCATGGGAAGCAATCAGAGTACCTGTGAGGAGGTGTTGATGCAAGCCAAGGGCAGAGATACTAAGAGCACAGGCCATTCTATTGCAAAGGCCATGGACTAGAACGTTCCATTGACTTGTCATGTATAAAGACCAGTCTCTGAAGGTGAGGCATGTGGATTAGGCTGTGAGAGTTATGAACAACTCCCCAGTACTCCCTCTACTTCGGCCGGTACAATTTGGAGTTTCTACAGGTGCGCAGAACGCCTCAGCCCATCCAACTCTCCAGGGCCCAGGCCGGCCCAGGCCAGCCCAGCGAGGGAAACGGCAGACCAGGCTCTCTCAGGGAAGGCTTCACTGAGCAGCTCTCATGTGCTGAGGATGCTGTTCTGCCAGTGTCCACTGTCCTCACCCTTTGCAGGGCCCTGCTCTCCAGGTGGGAGAAGCATAGGGGGAGGGAAGGGAGCCGCAGTCCTTGTCTTCTTCCCTTCTCGGCTGCATCTGTGTCTCTTCGAGAGAGACTTTGGTTTGTTCCCTGGAGAGGGCCCAAAAACTCCCAAATTAGCAAACCTGGCAAGCCCACAGCTCAGAAAATAGTTCATCCTGATTCCATGTTTTTCAGGCTCACAGAAGCCTTTATTAATGAAGTCACAACACCAATATTTACCGTCTGCAGGGAGAGGCACAACATGGGGGATGGATGGGACTGGAGCAGGGACTCCCGCCCCCCTTCGCAGGCCTGGCCTAGGAAGATTGGCAGGTTTCCTTGGGTCCTTTTCCAGCCATTTATTTGGATGACAGGAGGTGCTCTGCTGTGATCTTCCTGGACTCCTACCCTCACCAAATGAAACAGGATCTTGAGAGGAATGGCTCACCCATCCCTCTGCGACCCACTGGGGCCTACACAATGATTCTTCTTCTCACCCTCACCCCACCTGTGTGAACATGTGGGAGAGTCACTGTGTGGTTTAACCTGGACTTACGGGCAGTAGGACTTTCAGAATGTGAGAGCTGCATTCCTGGTTGATGGGTGGGGAGGGCACATTGGGATGGGACAAAGCCCTTTGGTTTCTAGCATTGACTAGACACAAGTGAGGTGGGAAAGAGTAGGGAGAGATGCTGAGAGACCCCTGGGTCTATGTTCCCAGAAGAACCACCTTGTGTGCTAGGCTCCCTGCCTATGGCCCAGGGAACAAGGCTGGACCTTTGACATCTTTCTGATGTGTTCAGCACTGCTTGATGCAGTGCACTCACCGGCATTCTCTATGGGAAGAACAGCATAAGCAAAGGCACAGCACAGGGAAAACCTATGGCTACTCAGGGACAGGGATGGGTGAGACTGAAGCAGAGGGCACCAGGAGCAAGGCAGGAAGGCTAAGGGCAGGAAAGAAGAGGGGGCAGAATGAGGGGCTCAGCAAGGGGTAACTCCGTTCTATTTATGGAGGGACTCCTTTGAAGTGGGCCTCATCCTTGACATTTGCAGAAGTCTCATTACATCCCTACTCCCCTCAAAGGAGCAGACCCAGGCCAAGCTGGTCACAGGAAGAGCCAGGGTGCTATGTCAAGGAGATGTGTTGGGAAGCCATTCTAGCCTCAGCGGACTAGATAGGAGTGGATGGGATTGGGGAAGAGGAAGAAAGCTTGAGGAAGACTCCTGGGTTTCCTCTACCTTGGAAAAGAGTATACATGACTAATGCTGTTTGCCAAGGTGGCTGATCCTGGAGAAGAATAGGAGGGGAGCTAAGCCAAGCTGTGCACATGTTGGGTGTGAGGTCTGAGGGGCCCAGGTGCAGCAGGCGGCTGGCTTGCTGGGTCTGCAGCACAGCAGAGGTCAGCTAAAGACATAGACCAGGGAGAAAGAGTGGATGTGAACCCCTGGGCAGAGGGCAAAATGAGGACAAAGGAAGAGCGAGGACTTGGAGTGCACAGAGGTGTATGAGGCATAGATAAAACTGAGACGAAGTCAGAGGGGCCGGGGGAGACATTTCAGAGGTACTAAAGTGAAGGCAGAGGAGGCCAGGGGAGTCAGGGAGGGATGGTTGTGGATCAGGGAACAGGTGAACACAGATGGGATGTGGCTGAGTTCCGCCACAAGGGGGTGGCCAGTGACTGTGTTTGGTGACTGTTATTAGCATCAGCAGAGTGGTAGCACAGAGACCAAAGAGCAGAGGATTGGAGAGCATGTGGGAGGGAGGAAATGGAGACAGGTCTGGAATGTCATAAGGGAAAATCTGCTGGGAGGCAGGAGGAAAGAAACCTTAATATGTGACAAGACAAATGGACAAACTGAAGGGCAGGTGAACTAAAGAGCTCAGTGGACCTGACCTTGTAGCTCTTTACCTGCCTGGGGAGGCCCTGAGTGCCCCGGGACAGGTTGCAGGCTCAGCTTCAAGCCCTTTCTCTAAGCTTTAACCTGCAGGGATTCTCCAAGGATGGATAAGCATCCTGGTGGGGCCAGGACTTAGGGCTGAGACTGTCAGCCTTTGTGGATGGTGTTCCCTTGACTCAGCCCCCAGTACTTCCCTTTCTACTGGTTTCTCCTCAACTGGAGAAGCCCCAGAATCCCTGATCATAGGGAAACTCTACTCCTGACCCCTGTTGAACCTGGTGGAACCTGATTCCCACACCCTTGATATGTTTGGGAGGACCTGGGCTTAGCTCTCCTCAAGACATAGGGTTGTCCTTCCCTATGACTAGCCTCAGTTTCTTCTGCTATGGAGCTGGAGCTAGAGACAAGGGTCCACTATCAAAGGAGAGTATTTAATAAATGGCCCTTGTCCCCCCAAGCCCTTCCTCAGGCACCCAAGCCTTGAACACACTTGCTCTCCCAGCCCCCACTGGCCATTAGAGCCGGAATCCACCATCCCAGTTTTCTTGGCTCTGGGGCTGGAGAGGGCTGCCCATGTCATTAAGAGAGACTTTTATTATCCCATAGGAAAGGGAAATACAAGGGGTCACTAAGAACTACAGCAGGTACCTGGGAAATAAATTAAAACAGGAACGCATCAAAACAAAAAGGAAATAAGAGAAACGGAGAGTAGCTGGGAGGCTGCAGTGATGGGCGGCCCACCCAGGCAGGCAAGCTCTCCAAGGAGAAGGCCGAGGGGTCCCAGGCCTCAGCCAGTCCATTTCTTGTCCCTCTGTCATTGGTGGCCCCAGGCTCCAAGCCCTGTGGGGCCGTGATCCAGGCCTCCCTGAAGCCTGGCCAGGGAGTAGCCAGAGTCCAGCTTGGGCCCACCCAGGGGCCTGACCAGCAGCAAGCAGCACTCTGCCCTCATGGGTTGTGGTTGCCCACCCTAGTCATTGGAGGTGACATCGATGTCCTCCCCGTTGGCCTGCTTCGTGGCAATGCGCCACCGGTTGATGTGATGGGAGCCCTTCTTCTTCTGCTCAGACTCGGGCCCTTCCTCCTCCAGCTTCTGCCGTTTGTACTTTGTCCTCCGGTTCTGGAACCACACCTTCACCTGGGCCAGGGAGGGGGCACAGATGAGAAACATTCAGGAAGCCCCCAGAGCAGCCACTGGGCCCTCAACACTCAGGCTGAGCTAAGAGTCAGATAGGGAAACAGGTTACACAGGGTCAGGGTTCCCAGGCCAGAGTTCTCTCCTTTGGCCAGTTGTCACCTGATGGGTCTGGAGGACTGCTGCTCCAGATGCAAATGAAGTGGGACAGAAAGAGGACACAGGAGGTCAGAAGGAAGGGGATTTTTTGTTTTGTTTGTTTGTTTTTGAGATAGGGTCTTGCTCTGTCACCTGGACTAGAGCACCATGGCATCATCATAGCTGCAACCTTAAACTTGTGAGCTCAAGCAATCCTCCTGCCCCAGCCTCCCAGGTAGCTGGAACTATAGACATGCACCACTACACCTGGCTAATTATTCTATTTTTAGTAGAGACAAGATCTCACTCTTGCTCAGGCTGGTCTCCAACTCCTGAGTTCACATAATCCTCCTGCCTTGGCCTCCCAGAGTGCTAGGATTATAGCATGCTTTTCCATTACGGGGAGCTTTTCCTATCCTTCCCAAACAAAAGGTCATAGAGCTGCTAGGCATGTTGGCTCCTATGGATACAGCAAAGCAAAGGTGAAGGAGCTCAGGCTCTGGAACCCAGCAGACCCAGGCTTTACTAGTTTCTAAAGAAGGGATAATAATCGTTCCTTCGCAGGGTTGTTGTGAGCAGTAAATAAAAGAACATAAGACATACTGGATGAGTTCTGATGCTCTCCCAGAGGATCTAAAGGAGACACCAACCTCTCAGCTGGCCCCACCCTCTTTTCCATGCAAAGAGTTAGAGTGGTCCTGGCTTCATAACTGGGAAGTGTCCACACCAAGAGCAGTGCCTGGGACAGCCAGACCACTCCTAGGTTCACGACACCCACTGCTGGAGGCTCTAATCTCATACACTACATATCAGTCTCCTTCCTCATGGAAATCCCCCTCTCTGATATCAGAGGTGGAGCTGTGTAGACTGGAGCTGGACAGTTGAGAAGCCTTGGTCTCTTGGGTGGCAGCTCCTCATGACAGTCTAAAATCTACCACAAGGCCTCAGTCTCCTTGAACAGATAAGGTCAGGGAGGAGGCAGACAATGTTCTGCCCTTCAGGGGCAGCTCTAGACCTTCTGTACCCACAGCCTGGCTCCATCCAGATGTGGGAACAGGCCACACAAAGAATAGCCTGCAGAAACCCCAAGGAACAGAGTGAGCTCCTATTGAACACAGTGACACTCCACCGCCATCTGTGTCTGGCTGTGAGGGCCCTGACAAGATGAGGGGTAGGATTCAAACAAAGACAGGACAATCATCCCCTATGATGAAGGAAGAAGGAAGGGAAGGTCCACAATTGTAAGCCCATCTCCTCCAGGAAGCCTCCCAGACTTAGTCCCATTTCTAATCATCCTCTCTTCTCTCCCTTCCTCTAGCATTTGCTCAGTATCCAAGACACAGGCCTTAACATCCTCTCATGCATGATCTGGGAGGCTCATCCTGGCTCCCTAACTATCCCTAGTGTTGTGGACTGGAGAAAGCCTTTGCTCATCACCTCTACCTATTACCTGCACCTGCCTACGTAGTTCTTTACTTGGCCTTGCAGACTCAGGCCAGACCCAAACCACCTTCAGAGTTGGCAGGAGGAGCCTGGGCTAATCCTTGACCAAGTCACACATGTGTAGGAGAAATTTTTCTTGGGACACTTGCAGTTTCTTGGACTTTTGCTCCAGAGGACCCCTGGAGGAAGTGATGCTGAGAGGGCAGGGTTACAAGGCATGGATGTTTTCCTGGAAATGACAGCACATTTAAAGGCAAGCAGGTGCTGCCAACTGCAGCTGTGCAGATGGTGCGTGGCAAGGCTGTGGCTATGGAATAGTGGAGAGCACTATTGGCAGCAGCAGTGACCCATGGGAAGGGCTGGAGGCAGTCCTTGGAGAGACTGCCCAGTCCAGCTTCTACTCCTGGAGATGAGGGGAAAGCAGAGGGCTTTGCCGCAAAACCAAGCAGTGGGAGCCAGAAGCAGGCCTGGCATCTGGGCCCTGTGGGTGGTTTCGTGCCCAGGATGTGCCACCCTCACACACCATCCCACATATTCCTCTCTGTCCCCTCCATGGAGCTCACCCACCTCAGGGCTCCTCTTCACGGTTCCTCTTTGCCAGGGCTTTTGCCTTACCATCTGCCCCGCCCCTTGATTTTAGAGCACTGGAGTGAGATGTAGACAGCCAGTGCTCAGTGCTCACAGAGCAGCCAGTCAGGGATAGGAAAACTGGCCCAGGAAGAGAGGGGATGCCCAGCCTCAATGGGTGAAGCAAGGGTAAGGGGCTACTTCTCTCATCTCCAGGTCAGTGTTCAAGTCCATAGCCCATGTCTCACCTCAGCGAGGAGGAAAGATGCTCTGAGTGCAGGGCTCTAGATTCCATGGCCACAGGGCTGTCTGGACCCTGGGTGGTTCTCAGTACAACCATTTGGCAGCCAGGCTAGTCCCTGCCCCCAATCCTGGAGCCTGCTGTGACTATGCCAGCCAGTGGGTGGGTGAGCTCACCCTGCCTCCTGTGCATGACTCAGGGCTGGGGCGTTATTCCTGAGGAGCCCAAATGGGCTGGCCAAGGATGATCACCAGGTGACAGTGGCAACACCAGGGACAGAGGGTCCTCTTTCTACTCCTTTCTCCCTCCCACGCATACTGGCAAGCCTCCTTGCAGGAAGAGACTGACAACACCGGCCTCTAGTAAGGTGGACCTAACAGTCTGCCCTTATCCAACAACATTGACCCAATGAAGGAAAGTTTTCATGGTGGACTTCACAGATAGGATATGTTTTCAGACCAAGAGTAGCCTCCTGGCGCACCCAAGTGAAAGGTGATTCTGAATATTTTCTCCATGAAAAATACAGAGGTCAAGGAGGCAGCTCTCTAGAAACAGTGACATAAACCCTCTTTCTCCCTAGACAGCCTGGCTATCTTCCAGAGAACAGCCTTGGGCTGAGTGTCCAGATGCTGTTTACAAAGCTTATAATAACGGGGATGCATATGACTTCATAATATTAGTGAAAAAGTCAGGATGCACAGCGTTGTCACATTGTAATCACAACCACAGAAAAACAAAATCCATGCATGGGGAAAAAAGACGAGAAGGAAAGTATGGGTGACTTTTCTATCTTCTACTTTTCTTAATTTTCTTTAATATCTTACTTGTTATCTACTGGTAACAATAGTTATTTTTTACTTGGAAAGAGAAAAGGAACTGGACTCTGAGTATAGCAGGAAGTTAAAAATGGCACCTAATGACCTCCCTAATCTAGCCAGGTAACACTGGGGTCATCCCAGAGCCCCTTGCCTAGATGACAGAGGACCTAGAAAGGAACAGGTCATATGATATGGCTTTGGAGCCAGCTGTCAGAGGCTGTTCCTATTCTGCACATGCCTCCCCACACCTAACACCAACACACTACTCACTTCTCTCTAAGCCTCAAAGGCACGGTTGGAATGTTGGCCAGAGGACCCCCTTGCCTAACTCTGACCCCTCTCTGTGGGGAGAGGTTGAGATGAGACCTCTTTTTTCCCAAATTCTTGCCTCACTGAATGTCTCAGTTTCTCAGAGAAGCCAGATCTTTCCAAGACTCTGCACTCTTCTAAGTTACCCAACCTGAAATACTCTCCTTAGCTTTCAAGACCCTACTGGATGATCACCGATGGGGCCTCCCCTATTGCCTGTCTCTTCTTTCTTAGTGCTTTCCCCTGGTCTCACTATAGTGACCCCAAACGTGCACTAATTTATTTGTTCACATCTGTCTCCTCACCAGACTGTGATATTCTAAAGAACCAAGGTGGTATGTTAGTTGGCTCTGGAATCCCAGTGCCCAGCCCAGGGGACATGTTCCATGTATAGTCATCCAGCGGGGCATTAGTGAATGAAGGCATGCATGTATTTATGCAATAAGGAATGGATAAATGAACTAACAAACAAGCAAACTATAGCTCCAGCCAATATTTCAGAGCTAATCAGACTGTGTTTCTGAATAATGTGCAATTTTGAATGAACGAATTCTGTATTCTTTCTTTTTCACCACTCTTCAACTGTAGTCCAGCACAAACAGAAAGGACTTCGTCTCTGGGACCCTGCACACTTTCTAGTAAATATCTATCCTGACCTCAAAGAATTCAAATATCCCTATCAAAGTCTGATAACTCTGACTTGGTAAGTTCTTCTTTATGTCCCACTGTTATCTCTTCTGCCTTAATTTAAGCATATCCTCTTACCATCCTCTGACAAAAAGAAAGTCCTTGGAATTAGATAGCAGCTTGGAGATATCAATCAATCATCCCTCAGCCTACTATCCTCCCTGCCCCCTCCTCTAGGGAGCCATTTTCTATGGTTTCATCAAGTGAGCTGTTCCCACTCCCAAGCTCAATGCCATGCTAAGCTCAACCCTCACCTCCAGCTCCCCACCAACTATAGCCCTAACTCTCCCTAAGCCTTCTCGTCTTGTCTCTCAGCCCATCCTGGACCCTCACTCTCAGGGAGATATCACAAAATTTGCCTGCCCCTGCCCCAGGACCATGTTCCCATCCAAGCTCCTCATAGAACCACTCTAATGCCCCTTATCCCCACCTCACCTACCAGACAGAACGCTAGGAACATCAGAGATACAAATCCCTTAGAGAAGGGATGTGTGTGTCGTCCCCAAACACATAGTGAATGAGTAACAAAGATCTCTTGATTTTTCCCTAAAATTCAAGTCATTTTGATATCTCCTCTCATCCATCCAAAGGCAGAACATTCCAGACCAAGAGACCCCTGGAAGGCTCCTTTCCCTGCCTCTGGGGGGAAAATAAAAAAATCCTATAGGCAGGTGACCTTACATTCTTGCCTCCTGAGACCTCCCTCTCAGGTTCCAAAATGCTGGCTGGCCTTGACAGCTTCTCATCTGTCTTAATGTGTCTACCTCAACCCCTCTCCTTCCTTCCCTCCAACTTAGCATCCTAGGAATCTCTCCAAGCCTTCTGAGTCTGAGATCTCCTGGAAGCCTTCTGCCCAAGCAGATCTCCCTTCATCTCCTTCAGCCCACAGCAGTGACCTCAAGTAGCTTTTCTTGTGCATGTTCTGCAAATGTGTGTGCATGCTTTTCATTTAGCCTGCACCACTAAATGAGGAATCTCCAAAGCCAAGGACCACCTTTCTGTGCTCTTTTCCCTTACAGCTCAGCTACCCTCAAAACCAGGAAAGGTCAAGAAACACCAGCTAATCTGTTCAGAACAAGAGGGGCAGCTGGAAATAGTGATCAATTGATCAGTCTGAAGCAGTCAGATGCTTTCTCTAACTACCCCCTAAAACTTACTACCCCCCTACATCTAATATGTACCTTGGTATGTATATCACCTGACCTTTGGGCATTAATCACACTAAACCCATATGTGCTCCACACTGTGGGCACACACATTACATATACCTGCTATACACACTCATCAGACTTGCTTGGATCTGAGCCAGACCCAGGTCTGCCCACCTAGCCACCAGGACTGAGCTTTAGACAGGTGCTTCCCTGGTCATACTTAAAGGCTGGGCCATAGGAGTGAGGAACAAGCAATTAGAAATAAAAGGGAGAACCCAGGGCCCCTCCCTCTACCTCCGAGAGTGACCCACTGGCCATCCCAGCACAAATATCCCATGCTCAGCCCTAGGTCAACCAAGTAGCTCAGGCTGCCTACCTCCTAGCACCTCATGCTGAAGCCTTTGGAGTATAGACACCCCCAAGCTCACCCACAGATATGCTTAACCCTCCTAGAAGATTTGTACATAAACTGGTGTTTGTATCACCTAAATCAATAATCAGCTGCGAAAGTCAAAGGGAAAGATAGAAGGAAAGGGACAAGGAGAGGGCAGTGAAAGCAGAGACCAAGGGGGATGATTGATCAAGTTAATATTTCTTTGGGTGGCATCAAGAGAAATTTTCCCATTTGTTCATGTTTATTAAGTATCTACTTCATGCTGGGAACTGAGGTGAATCCTGGGGAGAAATAGACAGGCATAGCCTCTGCTTCCCTGAGCTAAGGTACTCAGGCTTATTATTTGTTAGAATCACTCAGAGAGCTATTCTTAAAAACATTTTCCTGGGCCCCCTCTTACACCTCTGGAGAGAATCTCCTGGGAAGGCCTAGGAATCTGTATTTGAAGATCTCCTTGAGAGATGGGTGCATTTGGTCTATAGATTGACTTTGGGACATAGCAGATAATTCCACAAGTAATAACAGCAAAGTCCAAAGTTTACTGTGATAGGTTGAGGATATACTATGAACTCAGAGAGCATGAAGGATGGATTATATAGAAACGAAGGTAGAATATAGATGAGCCACAGAAACTCAGGGCTGGAAAGAAATCTGGGATTCATGCCATTCAACCTCACAGATAAATCACCTGAGGCCCAGAGAGAAGAGAAGACAAAGCCAGAGCCAGTAAGATAATAGAAAACCATTAACAGACATATGAATAAACTATCTGTCAGTTGCTAAATAGCTCAATAAAGATGGAAGTTTGAGATGAATGGTGGACAAATGAATAGATAAAACACATAGATGATAAAGAGATAATCAACAGATGGGTAAATAAGAGTTATTGTTAAGAAGAAGAACATACACTTAATAGAAAATAGGAAATATAAATTAACCAATTTAGGGGGAGGCGATTTAATGAGAGCAGACAGAAGTAGATGGCTAGATATAGAACAGCTATCTAAAAAAAATTTTTTTTAAACAGCTATCTGTGAGGGACAGATTAGAGAGGTCTGAGAGTCAAATCTAGACACTGGCAGTATAAATACATGGCATGAGTCTGGTAAATATGGACAAGTGGATACTTAGTTAATTATATGAGTCCAAGTGATATGAGAAGAACAGAAAGACAAATCTGATGATGGAAACATGGTGTGGCAGGAAGAATGCTGGGCTAAGAGGAAACCTGGGTTTGGATCTTATTATATCACTAGCTTGACATGTTATTTAAACAAAGGGAAGGTAATAGGTTGGGGATGGGAATTGATATTATTCGAGAATCATGTTAGGTGCTTCTAATCCTTAAACAATCTATTTTCTGGATGAGGAAACCAGAGCTCAGAAAAGTTGAGTAACTTGCCCAGGTTCACACAGCCAGTAAGCAGGGAAGCAGGAGTTTGAAATCACCTTTGTCTGACTGAGAAGCCCTGTCCAGTCTATCTCTCTCCTTGCCTGGAAAGAGAGTCTACCTTCCTCAGGTTCAAACCTCCCATAGTTCTTTTGCTCTTGTTCCATATGCAAAAGCAGCTTATTTACAGATACAATAAGATTAGCCCTGAGTTTTCATCATTAATGAAATTGGATATATTACAAGATTCTATGTGGTTTTGTATATGTTTGAAACATCTTATAATAAAAATGAAAGAAACAATCCATTTACTAACTGGCATTGTTAGTAGCAAATATTGACAGGCAGCTAGATTTGGAAGAAAGTTAATTAAAAATGCTCTCACTGAGCTTAAAAACTGAAAGTTTAAAAACAATGACATTATTTCAACAAGTTTTAATCTGTGGGTGGTGGGATTATAAACCATTTTTGTTTTCTTACACTTCTGCAATTGAAATTTAATAAATATTACTTTTTAAATGAAGTTAATTATAAACATCATTCCTAAATTGACACCTTGTTTTAAACAATAATTTTAAAACAGTTTGCCAGGAGGGAAAGGGGGTGTTATTTTATGAATTTATTTTAATGTATCTTTCTTGAAAACATTTTTAAAATTAACTCTGTTGTTTTGCAAGCTTTTTCTCTGAAGTTATAACAGTCCAACTAGCAAATTTGAAGATGCAGGGGTCCTGCCATGACTGCCATTGATTGTTAAGTGGGGCATCTGACAGATATGACTGCAGTAGATGGCAAAATGGGACAAGCACTTTGAGGTGGGCCACAGGGAACTGGGGATGCAGTTGAGATCTCGATTCCTCCACTGGCTCCCTTCCTACCTTCCCTGATAATGGGAGGCCCGGCCGCCTCACCTCCTGGGACTGATGAAGGGATGTTGGTATAGCAGGGGGTGAGGCCTGGAGGGAAGGGTCGGGAAGGTGAGATGTCAGCGGGGAGGGAGCTGTTGGGCAGCACAACCAGAGCCGACCTTTTGAAGTAGTAAATCCTGAAGCTGGGAAGGACACAGAGCCCACCCAGACACGGAAATCTGCCTCAGGGCAGCAGCTGGGCAGAGGGTCTCTCAACCACTCCAACATGCCGGTCCAGACCGGGTGGACCAAGAGCTTTAGGGAGAGCTTCCAGGCAGCATTTATTTATAGCAACGTCTTTACCTACAATGAACCCAAATCTGCCACTCTATAACTTTTATCTAATTCTTTAGTTTCTTCCTTAAATTCATTATCAGTTACAAAAATACTAAATAATAATTATAATTTCAAGTTCAAGCCCCCACACCATCGGATTTTATTGCCTTCCCACTCGACAGCCCTTCCAGTGATTGAGAACAGCCCCTGAGCGCCCAGGGTCCACTTTCCCACCATGCCCAGGCCACTCAGGTGCTCTCCGCGCACGCACCGTGATTTTCAGGGCCCTCCCAGCTGACCTGAGGTGGACCCCAAGCAGGTACTGGCCACTCTCGGGCTGATAGTCTGAGGACACCTGGGCTTTCTCCCCTCACTACACACGCTGGAGGGGAGTCGAGGCCTCTGCCAGCTTTGCCCAGGGGCAGCTGCGATGCCAGGGCTAGGAAGGCCAGGTCCTGCCCCAGCACCGTGTCTGGAGGGGGCTACAGTAATCTCGGAACTGAGTCGCTCCAGCGGACACTGGGCTGCCCCTTGCTGCCAGCTCCGCTCCCGAGGCTGCCCCCTTCTGAGGGGGTTTGGGAGCCAGTATTTACTCTGGCTCTAGTATTTACTCTGCCTCCTGTTGGTCCTTAGTGCTTGACAAAAGTCCTTGGGCCTCAGTAGGCTGAACACCATGGGAGGGAAGGGGTTCTAAAGACCGGCTTTGCGGAGCCCGCAGAGAGTTGGGAACTTCTGGAACCCCCAAAAGACAGAGAACTCGGGCAGGCTCAGGGCCGCTTCAGCACCCGCCCGCCCTCACCTCCACCAGGGCGCGGGGCGCAGCGGCAGGCGCGGGGCAGGCCGGGCGTGATGATTACCTGCGTCTCCGAGAGGCTAAGGCTGCCGGCCAGCTGCTTCCGCTCGGCGCCCACCACGTAGTGGTTCTTCTCGAAGGCGCGCTCCAGCCGCAGCAGCTGCGAGGGCGAGAAGGCCGTGCGGATCCGCTTGGGCTTGCGCGCGAAGGGGCCGTGCAGAAGCAGCCCGTCCTGGGGCACGTCGCTCGCTGCGGCCCCACCGCCGACGGCAACACACGCAGGTACAGACAGAGAGAAGGGCGCGGTGAGCCGCAGTCCGGCCAAGGTTGGCCTCCCGCCCGGCTCCTGTACACCCTGTCCTTGAATGCTTCTCCACCTTCTTCGTTCCTTCACACACACACACACACACACACACACACGCACACGCACACGCACACGCACACGCACCCCACTTCTGCCCTTGCCTTTACCACCCCTTCCCCAGTCCACCCCTTTCCCCAACACCTCCCCATAGTCTTGAGAGCTACCCAGCCCAGGAATCACAGTGCTGTAGATCACTGTTGGGCCAAGAGGTGTGTCCTGGCCTGGTAAGGAGCCAACTGGCCCAAAACACACTGCCAGAAGCCTCTGAAGAGGCTGAGGAATGGCAAAAGTCCCATGGCTCTCTTAATCGCCCCTTCCCAGGGAGGAATGTCCCCGCCACGGGCCCCAGCCATTTGCTTTTAAGTAACAGGTCAGAAGCATCCCCTCAAAGAGCAACAGAAGTAGAGGCAGATCTGGGTATCAGGAAGGAGATAAGAGGAGCAGCTAGGCTGTTAGGCACAGCCTCACCAAACACAGATTCAGGAACCAGAAAGTACCCAGGGAGCAATTCGTTCACACCTGCTCAAACCAATCTTTCACCAAAATGCTTGGGGTACTAACTAACCTATTGAAAATTTCTGCCAACAGGCCCAGCTCTACCTCACCAGAGGTGAAAATAGGCCAGTGGGTAGGTCAATAGTGCAGGTAGCCCCTTGAGGTCCAAAGTCAGGCTACATCTTCCCTTTCCCAACCTTCCCAACCTCTAGGGTACCCCCAACACCACCTGCAGGAGAGTCTTAATGCTCTCTATGGTGGGAAAAGGCCCTGCTTCATCCCTAAATAGTCTCCTGCTAAAGAAACATATAAATATCTAGATGTCATCTTTCTCTCTAATATATATAGATATAGATATATTGGTTTCTGCATGGGCGTGTGTAAATATAAGTTCCAGTCTCCCTACTGTCTTTCCCTCCCATCTACTGTACAGAATTTTCAGAGTGTGATTGTCCCTTAGCAAATGATGGCCACCGTGGGGACTCAGCTACCACATGCAGGAGGAAGGACTAATACCAGACTGGATGAAGCCAGGATGGGAGGTGACAGTAAGAAACTAGAAAAGCCAAAACAAGCTTCTACCCACTGTCTCAACGAACCCCTCACTAGGCCCTCACACAATCTCTAGCTTTGCTGCACATGCTAATAGATTGGAAACAGGCTCTGACAACATCACCCATGGATTCTCATGCAAGGGTACATAACAGTCCTCCTGACCCAACAACAACACAGCCCTCGATGGAATGTTTTGACAGAATTAGCTGTTGAGATCAACTGATCCAATTAATTTCTTCAGAGATGGCCAGTGGTTTGACTCAATTTGACCTGTTGTTTTGCTCTTAAGACAATTATCTGGATAATTCAGTTGAAATCTCCTACCTCTGAAAATATCTATTAGGTGAAGCAAAAGCATATAATTGAGATTTTGTTGCTAAACTTCTCCAGGTAACTGTTCTTGTTCCTCTACTTGTGGAAACTGCTTGACTATACTTTCTCCAAGTCTCTGTACTTTGGACACCTATGCGGGCCAAATTTATTGCTGGAGCTTTCTGAGAAACAGGGTTGCCTAGGATTGAGGGGCTTATGTTTCAGTGGAGACTTAAGTCACTAACCTCCACTCACCTTATCCATTTCAAATGGCTGGATCTGTGATGCCACAAAAGGGTTTAGGATTATATCACAGGGAGATGGAGGAGGGACAGTCAGTCTACTTAGCCATTCAAGGTGGGGGAAGGCCCAAGGCCCTCAGGCCTGACTGTAGGAAAAGAACTTTAACCAGGAGTGGTGGAGGGTATAGGTGTTCAGGGGATGTGGTCCAGCAGAAAGGTGTAAGTGGCAGAGAATTTAGGAGCTGCTGGGGGAGGGGAAAGAGACAAGGAGAACTAAAGTCTCTTGAGTGGGGGCCAGTGTGGTAGGCCAGGGAAAGGGGGGTGGGAAGCAAATGCTTCTTGCTGATATTAAAATAAATTGCTTCAAAAGCCAACATCATTATTCTGAGTCTCAGAGAAATACCAACAGTGGTTTCCTCTGGATAAGTAAACCAACCATTTTAGCATTTACCTGGACTATGCTAGACAAAAGTGTGGCTGCAATGTAGGAAGGCCCCATAGGTGTGTGTGAGTGGGATGCAGAGATGTAAAGGCAATGTGTGGCTGAGAAAGCAGAACTGCAGCCTGCCCCAGTGTGTGTGACTTACTGGCTGTTTTGTGATTCTGTGGTATGTGTCAGTCACCTGTGTGCTGGAGTCCTCTGTTTATCTTTATAAACTCAGAGTGGAGGATGAAAGCAACAAGCTTCTGTCCTGACCTACATGCTCCTTTACCTCAAGTCTGGCTATTTTAGGAGAATGCTAGGTGGCTTGTGGTCTATCCCACTGAGAAACTGGCTCCAGTTCATTGTAAATTCCTGTTACGGTGGACAGCATGTATCCTATAGTCTATGTCTGGTGCAAAAACATAGGTGCCTTCTAACCCAATGTTGAAGAAATTGGAGGCTGGAAAATTATTAAAGCTGCTGAGAAGTCATGACAGGTTACTTGATTCTAAACGTATCAGTACTTTTCCCTATAAGAAAGAGGATGTTTAGTACAAAGCTAACCGTCCTGAGAAATGGATCAATTGCTACATGTCTCTTTAAGAACAACGGTGGTACCTTAGGTGCCTATGTACTTGAACCTCTCTGACCTTTGTAGAGTGAGCCTGAACCACCCCTGCTATAGCTTTACTTTTCCTTGACTGGACCACAATATCAGAACAAACTTGGGGTTGGGGTGCTGTCTGTTTAGACACAGTAATCCAGGCTGTGAGAAAAGGCTGTCACTTCCAACTAGGACAGGTGGCAAAGTGGAAAAGGACTGGCATATCCTTCTCTGGAGCTAACATTGAACATTCCTCCGCGCCCTTGTCCTTCCCACCGCTCCGATTTTTCTACAGCCTCTCTCAGCAGGCCTCTTCAAAGCAGCGTCTGGGAAATAGCATCAGAGGCTCTCAGGAATCAGGCGGCTGGAAGTGGGGGCTAGGGATCCAAAGCAACCCGGGATGGAACTGCAGTCCCCGCTAGAGAGGCTGCTGCCGGCCAGGGCAACGGCGGGATTACAAGGCGGAGGGGCCTGGGGCTAGGACCCGGAGAAGCAAGCCAGGCTGCAGAGATAACCTCAATCCTCCTTCTCCTGCCCGAACAAAGGCGCCCTTTGATGCACCTGCCCAGTGTGTTGAGGTGTCCGGGAGAGCTGAGTCTCCACAACCCCCTCCCAGCGTTGCTCTCAGGCCCAGAAAGTTCCTGATCTCCAGAAAATAACACCGAAATAGGATCATCTCTGGGTTTTAGCCAGTTCCTTCTCTTCGAGCTTCGAGAGAGTCCCAGAGCTTCGGGGTCCCGACCATTTCGCATTCGCTTTTCTTCTTCCACCGCCTCGCTCAGTGGAGAAGTCGCTTCCCCGCGCGCCGGGACCGCGCTGCCGACTGGCGCTCCGCACAGAGCGCAGACATGTTCCTTTTCGTTCGTGTAGGGTTTCGTTTCTTGCATTAAAACGGGGCCGAAATGAGCATCGTAGAGACCCGGTTCTCTAGAAAACGCGGCGCGGGAGGGCCCGAGACCGCTCAGCTCCTAGCCCCGAGCCTCAGCCGCGACCGGAGGGCGCAGAGCGGCGGGGCGCGCGTCGGTCTTCCGCGGCAACGGTGGTGGGCCCCAAAGCCACAGCGTCTCAGGGTTCAGAAAGTCCGCCAGCGCCCAACGGATTTCCGGGTCCGAGAATGCGGCCACGCTTGGCTCCATCTGTGCGTCTAGACTCACTTCTTGAGAGAAAAATCCAATCGTTTTGTGCAACTTGACAACATAACTCACTGGGACTGATGGCTCGGAGAGTGGCGGCAATTTTCGAGAGGGTTTTGCGCAGAATTTATCCGGCCTCGCCTGGCCAAGGACGCTTAGAATCGGAGCTGGATCTCTCCCCAGGCGCCTACGGCCCTTTGTGCCCGGAGATGTAAACCATGGCGCGGCGGGCGCGGGGCGTTGGATCCGAAGACAGCCGAGGCCACCTTCGGACTAGCTGAGCCTCTGGAGGCCAAAGAACTTAGAATAGGCTCTGTCCTCCCCTCTGAGGCCTGTCCTCCACCAGTTTCCAACCCGCTGGCCCCTCCACCGCTCAGGCCCGCAGGCTCACAAACCGCCACAACTCCAACTTGACCCATGGGCACCAGATTGTAAGAGTCAGACTGAGGATTGAGCCCACAGACGAAAGGGATAGTTGGCTCAATTTTAAATAAAACTTCATTTTATCAGTTAAAAATTGATTTTAAGTGACAGGAACCCTTGACTAAAGCGACAGACATTGCACGCATTTTTTCCCTTGGATTTGGATTTGGGGATATCCTGAAATCCCTGGAGAAGACTAGTCTGCTTACAAAAATTCTTGTTCAAGTAATTACATTCTCTGGTTTTGTGGGATCTGTCAGGTCAGTATCTATTGGCCAGGTGGGACTGAGAAAATGGTCTGACAAATTGGGATCCTGGGAAGTGCCATTCTGTGATAGTCAAGCGTTTCTAGCCAAAGCCTCAAAAGACCATTTTTAAAATTATCTAAATAATTTACCAAGCAGCTAACTGACTGTGTGAAAGTAGCTTAGAGTCACATTAGTTCCAGGAGCTGAGGCTCCAGCCATGTTCTTTTCATTTGTTTCACTAAAAGCCGAGTTACCTAGTACTGAGCCGTGAAACTTACAAGGTTGGGGGCCGGTCTACACTAACAAAATAAAACTGGAAGCTAAATCAATTACTGTACAAATCAAGGCCACTCTTTCAACAAACTCCAACAAATTTCAAGAAAGAAAACGAACTCCAATAAATGCAACTCTCTTTTCTTAGGGAAAGTCAGATAATTGATGAGGGAGGGAGAGAGAGAGAGAGAGAGAGAGAGACCAGCGGGGGATCTTCATTAGCAACCTATTGCGGGTGCAGACTAGGGAGCTCGGACTGGCTACCTACGACCTTAAAAGCCTTGTGCCCCCGCCCCCTGTCCGGGTAGACTGTGTTGTTGGTCCCCCAGCAACCGGTTGGGCTCCTGATGGCAGCAAGCAGTGGAGAACGCCAGTTTGCTTATTGCAAACCTTCCCCATCTTGGGTCGGAGAGACACGTGTGATTCGAAGAAGTCGGGCCAAGGTTGCTGAGAAACATCCCAAGACAGCTGAGCACTCTACGCTGAACATTAACTCTCCGGTTCACCCTCCTTCCTACCCCTGCTTCCCACAGAGCTGCGGCACGCAGATGGACTTTACCCTGCCCGGACACACTAGTAAGGACTGATCCCTGGGAGATGGTGGTGGACGTGCGATCGAAGCACAGTATCTGGTCTAGGTGGGGCGAAGGGAGAGCAGCCGGAGCTGTACTCTCTGAGCGAATATTAGCTCAGTAGGGAAAGAGACTAAAGCAGGCCGTGGGGAGGGCCAGGAGAGGCCCCCAGGATGCGCCTGGGTTTGGCGTCCAGACAGGCATCGTTTCTACAAAAGCCTGGAGGTCCCAACCTGGCTTCCTGGGAGGGAGACCTATGCTGCAGAGGCACTGCTCTTCTCAGCTTGGGAATCGACCCGTAGCTTTCTCAGCAACAACTTCTGAACAGCCCTGCGCGCCCCCGAGCCTCCCCCGCATCGCCACAGCGCGGGCGCCGGCCGTCCGCCTCGGCGGGCACAGCGTGGGCACTCACCCTGGAAGCGGTGGCCGAAGAAGCGGTTCCGCAGGACCCAGGGATAGAAATGTAGAGGGTCCCGGTGCTGGGCGCCGAAGAAAGAGTGCGGGGGCTGCAGTGGGGAGGCGCCCAGCTGGTGCGCCGGGTGCATGGTCAGCGCAGGATGGTTCATGGCTTCGGGGAACACGAGCTCCGGCCCACCGTACAACGAGCGGCCGGCGCCCGCGGCGGCTGCAGCAGGGAAGCCACTCACGAAGGCCGCCTCGGCCGCGCTGGGGTGAGGGTAGTTGAGCGCTGTGGGCCGGAGTGGTTCCTCGGAGGCGGCCGCCGCCAGGGGATGGGAGCCCGCGCCCCCGCCGCCAGTGCCCCCTCCGGTGCCGCCGTCCTTGGCTACCAAGGACTCTATGGTGAAGCCGCGCTTGGCCGCGGGCTGGAACATGGTCGCAGCCGCCGGAGCTGTCTTAGGCAGCCGGGCTCTGGGGAGCGCTCCGCGTCCTGGCGCCGCCGCCGTGCGGGGTGTGCACCCAGCCAGGCACATGCACATACACCCGTACCCCTCACCTCCCCCGCCCGCCCGCTCGCTAGCTCTCGGCCCCCGCGGGCGAGCCAGGCGCTGAGCGGCGAGGGGTGTGTGAGCGAACCAGCGCGGTGTCGGGCCACCGCGCACAGCCAGGCGCGTCGGCTGTTGCGGCGGAGCGAGCAGCTCCCGGCGCCGGCACCGGTGAGGGCTCGGTTCGATGCTGTGTGCTGCCTCTACAGCCGGAGGGCTGAGCCCAGCTCCCACCCTCCAAGTCCCACCGGGACCGACCCCAGCCCCCGGTTCTCCAAGCACTGCCCTACAGGGTCTCGGCTACAAGGCGCGGCGAGGCGCGAGTTAGCGGGCACCTGCCCCGCGCTCGCCCATTGGCCGCCGCTCACCTGCCCCAAGGTGGGGGGCGGGGCGGGGCGGGGCGAGGGACGGCGGGTGGGTACGGAACCCGCAGTCGGAGGCAAAAGCAGGACTGGAACATTTGCCGGGAGATCTAGGCCTCTTGCCCACCCGCCACTGGCTTCTCCCAACTCTGCCCTTCTCTGGGTCTGGTGGCGCCGCTGCCCTCTCAGTCTACTCGGGAGCTGAAGAAGGCGTCGGAAGGGCCTGGGGCTTGGGGACAAACTCCAGCTTACCCTCCAAGGTGTGTAACTCAGTTGAACTCTCCCATTTGTCCCAGGAAGTTTTTTCTGTTCTTGTAGAACTTAGATTCCAGGATGGGTATTTGGGGTCTAATAGGTTCTACAGAGAACCAGCTCCCTACGCCCCTGGCCTCTGGGCCCCTCTTACTCACCCATCTTCTGTCCCCTGGGCCGAGGTCGATGGTGCGGCCTTGTTCCTGAGCTTTTGCATTTTCTGAATGTCTTGGGGGACAGCTCCGGAAAGGGGACTTTTTTTCCCCCACAAGGGGCCAGGAGAGGTGCAGCGCGGGAGAAGCCTCCGGACTGGTTACCTCAAGCCCTCAAGCTGCAGTTTAGGACTCTCAAGCAGCTTGGTCGCCCAGCCACCGGGCGGAGGTCAGCTCAGAACAGCAGGCCTCAGCGCAGAGCAACCTTCCTCGCCTTCTCCGGCCATAGGGCTCAAGTGTCTGCAGGCTTCCTAGGCCCTTGAAGACATTGTGCCTTAAATTGGAGCTTGTCGCAGAGCAGACACGCCGTCGAAACGCAGCGCGGTAGTCTGACCTCCCTCAACCTTCGCCTTCCACCCACGATCCCAAAGGACAACTCAGCTTAGGCCAGTTTCCATTTCGTGCACTACTTCCCTGGGTGAGAGGGCGGTTGGCAATGAGAACCAGCACTCTGCAAACTTTCCACCCAGACCTTCCAGGCCGCAGGAAATACCGAGCAGAGGCCCAGGAGAGCGCTGGGCGGTGGTGGGGAGGCTGGGAGTTGGCCCTGGCCATGGCTCTGGACCTTGCTAGCGAGACCGCAGAGAGTTCCACTTCCTCGACGCTGCCCAGGTCAATCCTAGTGTCTGGAGCGAAGCCTAGGCGCGCAGATCCGGCTGGGCCTCTGGCGCCCAGAATCCAAGAGGTCTGCGCGCCACCTAACTCTGCGGGGACTCCAGGCCAGGTCTTGGCAGTGGCCCGCCTAGGCGCCGGGAGCCTCAGTCCGAGAGAGCGCTCCGGGCGCCCTTGCAGCCACAAAGCCGGTTAAAGTCTATTTTCCACTCCACTGCTCAGAAAAGCCCCCTTGCGCCGACGCCGTTCCGGCCCCCTTGGGTGAGGTGGGGAGGGGATGGCGAGAGGCGCGGAGACTAGGCGACCGCACCCAGCAGTCCTTCACGCCCTGGGAAACCCAGAACCTGGCACCGCGGAGGCGTCCCAGAAACACCTTCGGAACAAATCGTTACAGAATCCTTGGCGAACGCCTAGTCTCTTTCGCTGGCTCTCGGAATCTTTCTGGTTCTCCCTGTGTGATGGGCTCCTTTTCTCTCCCGTTTCCGTCTCAGGCTCTCTATTTGCCCCCTCTTGCCTCCCTGCTCTCCTCTCGACTTTTTCCTCCTTTTATTTCTTCCGCCTTCCCTTTTCCCCACGCTCAATCTTGGAAAGGGGGAGTGCGGCCAAGTGGGGGACCAGGGTGCTAGCAGGCCACATCACTAAGGGGGCGGAAGTGCGGAAGCTGGGCAGAGGCACCGAACGAGGAGGTTTTCGTTCCTGATGGAAGTAAATAACAGGGGATTTTGCTGGAGCAAGGTCCCCGCAGGGACGCGTGTTCAGTTGGATAAACATTGCTTGGCCTGCGCTCTGCCTCAGAGCAAGTGCTAGGGGCTAAGAAAAAGATAGAAAAGGAGTGAGTTGAACTGAGCCCCAAGGCTTTGTGCCTCTAGCCAGGAAATGAATCCCTTCAGTCCAGTCGCGGCCCCCTGCCTCCTCCAACCACCGTGAAGCTAGTCAGTAAACACGAACTCGGTCCGCAGGGCAGGTAGAAGAGCTTGAGTCTACCGTGACATTCCTAGATTTGCCCCTCACTGGCCACATCTACGTTCATTCCTATGGCTCTGGTATACATGTCCATATCTAAATCAATAGACCTTTATTATAACACCACCTTCTCTTGTGTACCCTTTCGAAGTACTGACACCCACCTGTCTGTTATTAATCCCATTTTAGATGAAGAAACAGACTGTAGAGGATCGATGACTTGAGTTTGGTTACAGTCTGGGTTGTGCTGGGAGAGCCCAATAGTCCTGGCCTGGCCCTGGTTCCACTTCCTTTCCACCTCTACCCGGGATGTCCCTGCCAGCTTCCCCAGAGGCATCTACCAGGATGGGGATGAGGTGCTGGACTCTGGGGGGAAACCTAAAGCCCCATTTGTGGCCTTCTGGATCCTTTACTGCAGCCTTTCAGCTGAATCCAAATTCATAAAGAGATTTGTTCTGTGTGGTTTGGATTCTGCACTGGGGATCTGAAGGGCCACAAGTGTGCCCCACCCCACCTCTCCCTTACTTTTCTGTCTTCCAATGCCCTTTTCTATGGATTTCCTGTCCTGTAATTCCCTGGTTTCCTTCCTTCCCTCCCCTTGTTCTGCATGTCTTTATCCCTCGCCTGATTTCCTCTTATTTCCACTTCCCTTAGGGAAGTGATTTTGAACTGGTGTGCTGCAACACACTGGTGTGCCATGAGAGGAACTTAGGTGTGGCACGAAAAATTTTAAAGATCATTAAATTATTTTTGAAAGAAGTTCAAAGCACAGTAAGTATATATTTTTTTACTCTTTTTAAAATCAACATAATTTAAATGTGCCTTGGAAATTTAACTAGAGGTTCAAGTATGCCGTGAGATTTTTTTTTAAAGGTTGAAAAACACTGCCTTCATGCCTCTTCTCTCTTGTCACTTCCCCTACAGCAGGCTAAGAGAAGAAGTGTCAGCCTTCAGGGGGTCTCTGAGCCAGCCACTGTGTTCTGAATTCAGCATCAGTGCCTCCATCTACACTCTAGTCTCTTCCTGTGCTATCTTCCCTGCCCTCCCAAACTCTCATAGGTCTCCCTCTACCACCATCCCCTACAACTGATCTTATACACAAATACTTCCTCTCTTCACCATCAGCTGCCCACTGTAACCAAAGCCTGTTGCTCCCCACTGTGTGCCCACTCTTCCTCCCCTTCTCAAATTGCTGAGCTCTTCGAAGAGACAGAAAGCTGATCACGCTGGAGTACCCTACCTTCCACACATCTCCCCTGCCACTTCTCAAGAGTTTCCTGCAATCCTGTGCCTTGCCTTCTGTAGAATAGCTACATGCCTTCCAGGCTGATACAGCCTGGCCCACCCAATTTGGCTGTGGCCCCACATCAACGTTTTCTCTCCCCCCTTCATCTCTGAAATGCCCTGAGCTCAAATCCTGACTCTTGCATTTATTAGTTGTGAGACCTGGTGCCAATTATCCTGCCTTAGCTTACACATCTGTGAAATGGCAACATCTGTGAGGATTAACTGAAGTAACATGTGGTACATAGGACCAATGCCTGACTTCAAAGAAGCACTTGGGAAAAGCCTCTGCCTTTGCTCACCAGGGTAAACTTGGGAATCATTCTCAGAACCTCATTCTCTCTCATCCTCTGCATCCAACCAATCAGTTAAGTACTTCTCTTCCTTTTCCTGTTTTGCTGGCTAGCTTCGTTCTTCACAACCAAGATCATCTCTTTGGGAAGCCCCACTACCTCCACTCAGTCATGGCATTCACCTGCATGATGGGTTGTGTGTGTGCCCATCTGTCTCCCTCACTGGGCCATGATGTCCCCTCCCTCCCTCATACCCCTAATATAGCCCAGGCAGTGTTTCTCCAACAGAGAAATACTCTTTCAGAGAGCTTGCCCCCCTCCTCAACTTCCCAGTCACCTCTCCTTCAGCCTTCCTCTTCCTCTTTCCTATTCAGTCTGCCTTCATCTTCATCTCCCTCCCTACAAAAAGTCTCTGTTCTTCTGTTTCCCTCAGTTTGTTGACTTTGCTTCTTCAACACTGAACTTCTTGAATGATTTTTAGTCTCTCTCCAACTCTCTCATGTACTCTCCATCCCAGCCTTTGCAACCAAATTTCAACACCCATCACATTAGGAAAATGGCTTGCAAAAGCTCCAAAACTTTAAGTATGATGTTATGACAAGAGAAACATGTGCGTATGGATATAACACTAACTACAACCTCATGGAATTATGCTGCAATTGAATGAGTTATGCTCCCCACCCGGTGAACTTAGACCAGTGCTTGGCACAAGGCATTATTATTACTTAGCTATTATTCATAGAGCTGTGCTGTCCAGGACAGAAGCCAGGAGCCACATGTGGTTATTTGGTATTTGAAATGTGAATGGCCGCAATCAAACTGTTCTTTAAATGTAAATACACAACACATTTAGTATTAGGCTTAGTGGTTTTTTTATGTACAAAGGTATTAATATTTTCTATATTGATTACACAAAATAATGGATAGAATAAAATGTACTATTTAAATTATTTGTACTTATTTCTTTTGAAGTGTAGCTACTAGAACATTTTAAATTTACATATGTGTCTCACATTACATTTCTATTTGACAGCATTGTCATAGAAAGCACAGATAATCCAAAAGGGCTGGGGGAAAGGAAAACAGATCTTGTAACTATTTCCCTAAAACAACTATCATGAAATTCTTGCAGTAGCCTTCCAATTCTTTCTATATGTCGCTTCCTTTTAAAACAATAGGATCATACTGTACATAGTTTTGTAACCTGCTTGTTTATAACTAATCAAAGCATCTTTGTCTCTCTTTAAATATTCTGTATTGGTGGGCATACATGCTGTTTACAAATTTTCACTGTCTTAAATAAACCTTTGACAAACAACTCTATAGCTGTAGCTTACTACATGTTCATATTTTTCTACATAAATCTCTAGAAGTGTAATTTCTACAAGTGTGATTTCCAAATATGCAACATTTTAATTCTTTTAATTAATGTTACCAGTTTGGCCTCTGGGAACATACGCATTTATTCCCCCACAGGCAGAGTTTGAGAATTTCTCTTTATCCTCTGAAATGTTTATCAGGACTCCTGGTTTCCAAACTTAAGTCTTTTTTAGTTATGATTTTTCATGGGGTCTTCAGCACTGAGGTACCTTCAGCTCTCTCTCTCTCTCTCTTTTTTTTTTTTGGAATCTCTGTCTCTTCATTTTCTGAACAAGATCCTTGCCTGGATCTTCCCCCTCTGGGAGTTAATCTTTCATGGGCTCCTCTTTCTTCTCCTAACTTCATCCACTTAGGTGTCCTTGTCCAGCCATCTTCTCATTCTGCTTATCACACCATATACCAATCCATCTATAATCTATTCCAGTGGTTCTCAACCTTCCTAATGCCACAGCCCTTTAATACAGTTCCTGTGGGTCACAACCCACAGGTTGAGAAGTGCTGATCTATTCCCTCAGCTTCAGCCAATACCTTCATGTATACCCTTTACAGGTTTATAATGCCAACCCCATATTTCCCCCAAGTCAAGTCACTAATTTTCAAATGCTTGTGAGATGTTTTTGTGGGGGTGCCTTAGACCACAAGGTGGTTCTCAACCTTCCTAATGCAGCAATGTATTTTCATTGTTGAAAAGGGGTCGCAACCCACAGGTTGAGAACCACTGCCTTAGATACTCACCATACTCCAGAACTGAGCTCAACATCTTCTCTGCCAAATCTGTGCCTCTCCCTGGCTTCCTTCTGATAATAGCCAAGCCTTTCTGCAGGACACCGAGGCTCCACAGCTAAGAGGCATTTGTGATATCTCCTTTCCCCAGTCACCACCTGTACATCTAGTCAGTCTTTACACCCTTTTTTTTCTTTCCATTTTCTCTGCCACTAATTTGGGCTCCTGTTACCTTTCCCTGGTAATTCTATCATGAAGACCACTTGTGGTCTCTGCACAATTAGTTCTTCACATGGCTGCTAGATTTCTACAACACAACTCTACCCTGTTAAAATTTTTTCACACAACTCAGACCTAGGGAAGTTTTCTTACCTCCCCATGACTCAGTTTTTCCACCAGCAATCTAACATATAGGGTTGTCATTACAAAATGTAAAGGGTGTGCATGAATGTATAGGTTGAAGCTATGGGAGTAGATGATAGATAGATGATAGGTAGATTGATAGATGGCATGATAAGCAGATAATATAATACCTACTCTTGAGAGTGTTTAGAGAATTAGAATACATGCGTAGCTCTTACCACTTAAGAGCTCACTAAGCCTTAATTACAGTGTCACTGATTCCAGTATATTTCAGGCTCCTTTGCTTGGCATTCCAGGCCCCCTATGAGCAGGTCATACCTTTCTAGCATCATGTTTTCTGCTCACCTATGAATAGACTGTACTGTGGCAATACTGCCACCAGCCAGGACATTAATCAGAGACTCCTTACTCTCTGTCTCTCTGTGCCTCTCTGTGCATGGCCTATAAATTTACCCTCCAAGCTTTGCTCTAAAACATTACTCTAGAGCAGCAGTTCTCAACCTGTGGATTGCAACTCACAGGAACTGTATCAAAGGGCCACAGCATTAGGAAGGTTGAGAACCCTGCTCTAGAGTATGTATCGGTCCAACTTCTGAGAGGCAGAACATTGTCAACAGTAGTGTGTGCAGTCAAGCAAGCAGAATGTCAGCTTCATGAGAACATTTATTTTGTTCACTGCTGTGTTTCCAATACTCAGCCCAGGTGTGGGGCATATAATAAGTGCTCATTAAAGATTTGTTGACTAGAACCCATAAATTTGAGGAACATAAATCAAGATTCTGTTTGTTTTGGGACAGTATAACAATGAAAGTTTTCATCACAATAGAACATAGAGAAGATTCGGCTCCTGCTCTTTGAGGTTTGCCAAGCCTCACAAGAGAGCCGGAATTCTTGTCTGACCCTTAGGGTGGGCTGCCCATGCTAGGCCTTATCTTGGAAGAAGATTCTTCCTTCAGAGACACTGACTGCAAGAAAAGAAACCTAGAGGCTTTGAACTTGGAGTGTGCCCAATAATAGGCTAAACTCTTGGGTGAGAAGGACTATAAATTCAAAGTTTCCAGTGTGACTCTATATTTTAATATGTGTAAACTTGAAGCAAATACTTCTTGCTTCTGAAAAGACCAGAATTGGGTATCTTACAAATGCAGAGATAAACCACTTCAATGGATGCTTCGTTTTTTTTGCAAAGATAAAGCAAAGACTTAATTCTTTTTTTTTTTTTTTTTGAGACGGAGACTCAAGCTATTCCCCTGGGTAGAGTGCTATGGCATCACAGCTCACAGCAACCTCCAACTCCTGGGCTCAAGCAAGTCTCCTGCCTCAGCCTCCCAAGTAGCTGGGACCACAGGCGCCAGCCACAACACCCGGCCATTTTTTGGTTGCAGCCATCATTGTTGTTTGGTGGGCCCGGGTTGGGGATTC
>CAUYQV010007090.1:0-32752 GCA_963574575.1 Galagoides demidoff
AAAAAAAAAATAGACAATTCATAAGTGAATGATGGTAGCTATGCTCCAATAAAACTCTCATTTTAGACATTACAACCTGAATTTTATGTACTGAATAATTCTCATGCATCAAAAAAGTTATACTGCTATATTTACTTTCAATTTGTTGAAAGAAAAGATTATTTTATTGTGTTTAATCTTATGAAAATGAAAAGAAAGTTGAAAGGAGAAACAATAGTTGAAAACATTATTTTATCGTGTTTAATCTCATGAAAATGAAAAGGATAGTTGAAAGGAGAAATTGTGATTGGCAAAGTATTAATATCCAGAATATTTGATGGAGGCCATGTAAATAGAAATCCAAAACTAACTCCAAAAGAAATACATTGGCCAAGGAACCTCAAAAATGATACCTGGTCTCATTAATAGAAAAAAACAAAATGAAACAATCAAATTTTTTGTTTGTTTGTTTCATAACGTTAGAAGTACACACGTTTTATTTACATACTTTGTTTTTTGGACTAATTAAGTCAAGGTTATCAGTGAAGCCTCCAGATCCAGACAGTGTGTCCTCTACACACAGGTGTCAGTTTGACCTTCTCCTCCTCCCCCTGCTCGCAGCTCTAGTTTCACGGTCATTTACTTTCATGGGTGCATTTAAGTGTTGAGTGCTTGTTTCTCCATTCTTGGTGTGTTTCACTTAGACAAATGGCTTCCTGTTCCATCCAGGTTGTCACAAATGACACCAAATTGCCATTTTGTTTATGGCTGAGTAGTATTCCATACTATGCACATTCCACATTTTATTAATCCATTCAGGCACCGGTGTGCACTTGGACTGTTTCCCTGTCTCTGCAATGGTGAATTGTACTGCTATACACATTTGCGTGAGGGTTTCCTTTTTGTAAAATGACTTTTTTCCCTTTGAGTATATACCCAGCAGTGGGATTGCTGGATTAAATGGTGGGTCTACTTTTTGTTCTTTGAGGTATCTGCATACCATGTTCCATAGAGGTTGGACTAGTCTGCAGTTCCACCAACAGGGTATCGGTATTTCTTTCTCTCCTCCTTCACGCCAGCATCTGTTGTTTGGGGACTTTTTAAGATGAACCATTATCCCGGGAGTTAAGGAACATCTCACTGCGGGTTGGATTTGCCTTTTCCAGTGATTAGAGGCATTGAGTGTTTCTTCACGAATTTGTTGTCCATTAGCATCTCTTCCTTTGGACAGTTTCAGTTCACGGCTTGTGCCCCCTTGGTAACGCAGTTCTGAGACTGTTTCCTGCTGATTTGCCTGAGTTCTCTGCAGACTCTGGTCATCTGTCAGACGTGCGGCAGGTGGACGTTCTCTCCCGTTCTCTGTCTCGTCCATTTGGTCATTTGCTTGTGTCCTGGGCTGTGCAGAAGCTCTTCAATGTAATGAGTCCTATTTATTTATTTTTCTTGTTACTGTGATTGCTTTGGGGGTTTTCTTCATGAATTTTTCACCTAGGCTGTACATTTTCTCCCAACATTTTCTTTTAGGGTTCTTACTGTGTCCTGCCTTAGGTTAATTTATCCATCCTGAGTTAATTCCTGTGAGTGGTGAGAGGTGTGGCTCTTATTTCCGTGGTTTATATGTGAATCTCAGTTTTCCCAGTACCATTTATTGAACAGGAATTCTTTTCCACAGTTTATATTTCTGTCTGTTTTGTCAAAAATCATTGCCGTTGAGTAAATCAGGATGATTTCCCCTCTGGGTCTCTATTCTGATCTCCTGCTCTGTGTGATTACACCAACACTGGGCTTTTTGCTTACTATAACCTGGTAGTATGGCTGGAAGTCAGAGAAACTCATTCAATCTGATTCTTGGTGAGAGCCATCACATTGATCTTCCAAAATATTTTTTTCCTTTCCTTAGAAATGTTATGTTTTGAAACTATGTGATTGAGAACAAAGCAAAAGGAGAATAACTTCTAGAAGACCCAGAATGAAATGTATACTTTACCTTTACTTTGGTAATAAAAGAAATCCTTATAAGTGGCAAGGATTATTTTTCCCTTTTCTAACTCTATGACTGTATGTTCTACCTTGAAAGGTTAAAGAAAAAGGCATTATTTTCATGAGCAAAATAAATAAATAAGCATTTCATTGAAAAGAAGGTCTGATGGTAGTTCAGGGTGAGCTCAAGCCTGTTCTCCTGATCTCTGCCCTCACTGCACGTCAGTGAAGCTTAACCTCCCAGTAGGATGCAGCAGCTGGGAGGAGTGTGGCCCTGGGCAGCCAGGGACGTAGGAAAGCATCGGGCCTTACTAACATGCTGAAGAAATGAAGACGAGGCTTGGTAGACACATTTATTTAATTTAAAGCTTTTCTACTACCAATTCTGTAAGACTATTCCAGATAAACACAAATATCTACATGAGGCTAACATAGAATATATAGAACAGAAGTCAATTTTTCCATTAGTGTTTCCTTTTCATTTTTAATGTGGTAAAAGCATGGGGTGGTGCCTGTAGCTCAAGGAGTAGAGCACCGGACCCATATGCTGGAGGTGGCAGGTTCAAACCCAGCCCTGGCCGAAAGAAAGAAAGAAAGCATGATTTGAAAGCTAAAGTCTGTAAAAGGACAAGTGAGGTGCTTTTTTTCAGGTGTAAATAAAAAGAAATGGTTAAGTGGAAACACAACATTTATTCTGAATAACTTGGAAAATTTTCCTACTATGTGATGTATTGTTCCCAAGCTTTGAGAAGATTCTCCAGTAATTGAGAACAAGCTATCTTATTGATAGTAACAAACCATCTGTAAATTTAAAATTGCAAGTTGTTTATTTGGCATTGGCAATTATACAAGAGAAAACATCTCTATTTTGTCAAGATACTATGCTGCTACATGAATTGTGGCTCAGATTTACAACGTGACATTTACACCCTGCATATTTAGGCATTTTATGTGTAGAATAGGGAAGAAAAACCCTTAACTATTTCATATTAGTTGAAGATTTTTTTTTCCAGATTCTGTATAGTTTTGACTTATTTTAAGAAATGCCTATGGACTATGTTGAGTGGTTTATACCTATTTAAATGATACATATTTTACTGTGTATACATAGATATTAGGTCATTAAATCTAAAATTTCTGAGTTTGAGTCAAAAGTTTAGTTTATTATATCTCAGAGAAGCAGCAATGTAATTTACCCAAGTGTGCATCTAAACCATTGATACGGCTTTATCATCATAGTGGTAGCTTGCGTACGCCAGCAGCAAAGAAGCCTGGATGGCAAGTGGAAATTGAATCATAAAGGGCATTTTCCACAGCTTGTGGATAATTGCATATTTTTCTTTGCAAGAAGAGGTCCAAACCCTGGAAGAAGTGTAGGCAAGCGGTGCACGTTCTGGTGAATACAGTGGGTGACAGAGAGTTTCCGAGTCCAGCTTCTGTCATTTAAGCACCCTTGTTTATGGGACAGCATTGTCTTGCAGGAAGATTGTCCTGTTTCTTTTGACAAATCTTGGCTGTTTCATCAGAAATATTCTCATCATTTAGTCCAACTGGTTGCATTAGACATCTGTTTTTGACTTGACCAGGTTTCATGAAGCTGTAGGGACCATAACACCAGTGCTGGGCCGTCAGACAGACACCATTCCCTTTGGAAGAATATTCTGTTCGGGTGCTGTGTTTCAGCACTTTGTCTCCATCCAACCTATTGTTCTGAATGGTTGCAATTGTCAAAAAGAATCCATTTTCCATCACAGGTAACAAGATGGTATAGAAATGGTTCACTTTTATGTCATGACAACAAAGAAAGGCAAGCTCCACATGGATTTCTCTTTGGACACTCGTTTAATTCATGCAGAACTCACCTATCCAAGCTTCTTTACCTTGCTGATTGTTTCAAATGGTTCAATAATATTCGAATTGTAACGTCCAATCATGTTGCTAATTCTAGTGCGAGTCAAAATGAATTCATCTGGGCAGTGCCTGTGGCTCAAAGGAGTAGGGTGCCAGCCCCATATGCCAGAGATGGCGGGTCAAACCCAGCCGCAGCCAAAAACTGCAAAAAAAAAAAAAAAATTAAATTCACTCCCACTATAGTTTTCACCTCGTCATTATCCTCTTTGGTCTCAGATTGGCCCACACAATTTTTTTTTTTTTTATTATTGAGACAGAGTTTCACTATGTCACCCTTGGTAGATTGCTGTAGCATCACAGCTCACAGCAACCTCTAATCCTTGGGCTTAAGCGATTCTCTTGCCTCAGCCCCCCAAGTAGGTGGGACTACAGGCATGTGCCACAACGTCCAGCTATTAGTCAATTAATTAATTAATTAATTTGTTGCAGTTATCATTGTTACTTAGCTGGCCTGGGCCGGGTTCGAACCTACCAACTTCGGTGTATGTGGCTGGCACCATACCACTGTGCAACAGGCACCGGGCCACACAGGGCTTATTTTTAATATTAAAATCATCATAATGGAACTTCTCAAACCATTGAAGTATTGTGCATTCATTAGCCACATCCTTTTCAAACACTTCATTGATATTTTGAACTGTCTGCAATTGAACTTATATTCAAAAACAATAAGAATTTTTACTTATCTATGATTGCACAAAAATTGATGTAAAATTTTTCGAAAGATCATTACAAGTCAAAACGTACGTCTGCAAGAATGAAGATGGCTGAAGACTATGGCTCATGCCGGTAATCCTAGCACTTTGAAAGGAGAGGGAGGCGGATGGCTTAAGTCAGGAGTTGGAGACCAGTCTGAGCAATAGCAAGACCCTATCTCTAATAAAAATAGAAAAAACGAACAAACAAAAAACTAGCCTGGTGTGGTGGTGTGTGCCTGTAGTCCCAGCTACTCAGGAATCTGAGGCAGGAGGATTACTTAACCTCAGATGTTTGAGGTTTCAGTGAACTATGATGATGCCGTGGCACTCTACCCAGGGTTCTCAAAAAAAGAAAAAATAAAAAGGATGTACCTTCACAATAATAAATAAAAAAGTATCAAAGAGAAATGTTAGAGATATCAACTGCAAAACTTAGTACTGAAGGAAGTCAGACATTTCATACTTAACAACCTAATATAGAAGACAATCAACAGCACGTCTAAATGTGCCATGTCATGCAAACATCAGAGTTTAGTATATAATAATTGACTGAAAATAATAATTCCACCTCATGTCCCCAAGCCAGTCAGCAGAAGACAGGATGAAAATGTCCACTGACATGTTTTAATCAGCATCCATTCTCCCTCAGATTTGGGTTTGGATACAATCTGGGGTGACTTACTCTGGCTTCAGCACATTTATCAAATGCTAAAGTGGAGAAAGGGGCAAAATCATCCATGTGCCATAAATAGAAAACCTTAAAATTAACTATTTTTGTTATTCTTCAGTTTTCTAAGACTTCACATTTTGACTACAGAAAAACAAGGTCCTTTCCATCTTTTCAAGACCAACTGTAGTGCGCTGTTCATTGGGCCAGTTGGCCTGCCAAGATTCTTTGGCAAAGGGAAGTCTCTGACCAGATAACTGTGATGAAATAATGATCTGACCAGATTGTCAATGAATTGATATCTGGACTTGGAGCTGCCCTCGGGAAGGGAAAATTTGTTATTTTTCTTCAATTTTTGCCACCCTGCCATATGTAAAAAGCTCTGAAAAATGTACCACACATATATCTGGAGAATTAATATTTTAGCAAGTAGTGATGTATTTCTCATTTTTCTAATGTTTTGAATCATTTATTTATTTATTTATAAGGGTATTTTCATTGTTAAACTTTATTCTCTCTGAATTTAAATGTAACACACGGTCTTTGGATTATAAAGTAAACTTTAAAGACAAAATAATAGCCATCCATGATTTTACCACAGATATATATCAATGATTGAAATTTTCATACAGTAATAGATGCTTTTCCTCTACATTTATAGATTATTATATAGTGTTACTTTATATTCTACTTTTTATAGTTTTATATTACAGTTTAAGCCATTTGCCAAGTCATAAAAAATTCTCACAAATGTTTTAATATTTTAAAATTTTCAATCATAAACAGTAGAATAATTTATTGGTAATTATATATATATCTATATACCAATAGCTTCAAAAATGTAACATTTAAGATTAATACATCTGTCTGTAACATAAAAATTGATATAAAACAGAATAAAAGAAAACTTTGGAAAATTTTGATGATTATGACCTTGGAGGGTGGAACCTACTGGACATGGCTCAAGAGCCCACTGGCATCATGGTCAACGTTTTAAAAAATTCAGACTTTGCCCACGGCTGTAAGAGAGCAGCTCCATCGCTAGACTTGGATTTAATGTTGGGTCAGGAAGAAATGGAGACGTGGAAAGGGAAGTACTGGCAATGTCCACCTTTGAATCACAAAAGCCAAAAGCTTTGTCTCCAGCTCAGTCCTGTTTCCTGTCAGAAGATTATTTTCCTCCTTTTCCCAAAGCCAGCTTTTCCATTGTTCCCCGATCCATTCTCTTTACACTTTCTTCATCACCACTTTTCTCCTCTTCAACTGTGCCCTTGTTAAATTTCAAACTCCCGTTTCTCTGCTCTTTTCCCTTGAGCCAAGTAAAAGCAAGAAGCTCTCTTAACAATGAACACGCCTGTCCCTTCAGCTTCGTGTCTTCTAACTGTAATCATTCCCACTGCGCCACGCCCTGGTTCCCAGCCCTCTGTGGTCTTGTCTTGTTGTCTCTCGGAGCACTAACAAATGATGCTCCAGAGTCCCTGACGCGTCTGCAAAGTCCAGAGAAGGGGTTAGTTTCACCACCTCTGCACTAATTCCACATTGTGAATTAGTGTTTATCTTTCTTAGAAACATCCATTTTCAGCCATCTCAGACTCCACCTAACGGTGTCTTCCAAGTCTCTGAAGGCCTCTAGGACAACTTCCTCAGAGCCCTTTTCAAGGCCCACCTTTGGCATATCAATATCCCCCAAATTTTCAACTTGTTTTTCTGGTATTTATTCCCTCTGTAGTAGCCAAATGTGATCTCAGCGACTCTCAGGGTCTTTATAAAATGTAAGAGGTATCGACTGAACATTGATATTTCTATTTTAATATCTCCGATGGCCTATATGATTGCTATCTGCATAGCACGTTATTCAGATGCATTACCATCACATCCATAATGGATAAATGTTACTATTTTTTTCTCTACCTTCACCTGGTCAGCTCCCTTAATACTCCCCCCCCCAAAGGGAAGCATATTAGTCACTTCAGGACAATCCCTGCAACAATGCTATTGTCAAGTATTAATTCTCAGTATTTCTTCAATATATTGTCACGTATCCATACCTACTACATCGCACTAAATCAAGGCTTCTTTCAGCTCTAACCCATAGTATTTCAGTGGCTTCTTAATGACGTCATGCTGTTTAAATCCAGTCCTCACACTGAGGAAAAACCACAGCAAACCACATTTGCTGTTAAAAGTTCCATTATTCAGAGAATAGACAAGAGACGTTTCCCGGAATCTGACAGTATCTCTGATCTGGTCAGTTTCTGACACTGGTCTTCACGTGGCCGTGTAGCTGCATCTCTCTCTCCTCCCTGTCCCACACCTTGTGTCTTGGCGGAGCCAAAGCTCGTGGTGCTCCGGGAGCCCCTGCAGCGATGCGCCAGCCCCGCCTCCCACACACCCCACTCTCTGCCCTGACAGTGCCACCTGACCTACTGAATCATCGCTGATTCTTGTACCTTTGGTTTGGCACCATTTCTTCACACTCCATGCCTGCCTTTGACTTTTCCCCAGATGGTTAGCTCTCTCCAGTCTCTCCATGATTCTTTCTCCAAAAATATCAAGATAATTTCAGTTCCTTAAAGTGTCATGGTTCCTTCCATCTCTGGACTTTTGTGTAAACTCTTCAATCTGATCTCTCCTCTCTCCTTCCTCTCCACCACCCTCTAAACCTCCACCAGCTTTCCTCTCTGGTGCTTTCATTTTCACAGAGATATGACTGTCTCATGGGAATCTTCCTGAGGATGACAATCTTGAGTTGATCCCTTTCATGTGGCCTCATAGTATGGAAACAATGCCAAACACGTAAAGAAGCTAGCATGTGCCCGACAGCCTTCCAACATCCTTACCTGTGTTAAAATATTTAATCCTTACAATAATGCTGTAAGATAAACATGATTATGATATCTACTTAAGGGATGAGGAAACTGAGGTGTCAGGGAGTTGGCTTATTTATATCAAATTGAAACAGCCTGTAGGTGGACGCCCTGCTGAGGCCGGCTCTTACTCTTACTGTACTAAACTTCTGTAGGTGTCCCCCCCCCCCACTTTACAAATATCCCTCTGTCTACTTTCTCTTGTCATTCACAAGGGTATAAACCCCATGAAGACGTGTTCATTGTTGAATCCCAGCAATTGGTCCAAGCACCCCGAACATATCTGTGCTCAACAAAATTGTGATAAATGGCAGAGACTTGCCTAAATGTTTCTCTTTCCTGCTCCCGTGGCACCCTGGAAATATCCATGTTTTTTTCTGAATTCTCACCAGTATTTACTTACAACCTTCAGAGCCTTATTGAATTGTAGGCCCCTCCAGGGCAGAAAACTTCACTTATCTGTCAGAGCATCTCAAGCGTAGCACAGATGTTCAATATCTGTTTATTGACCAAATCTGTAAACTATCCTGGTGGAATAAAATACGTGTGAGACGTTCTTGAGTTGATTTCAACAACTCCCACCTGCCTTCACTCCTGTTTGCCTCTAGAGAAACATTTCTTTGGCAATTCTTATGTTGCTATGTATCTAATCACCTATTTTTGAGACACCTTCCTATTTCACTGTAAATGAGGATGACTCTGAAGTTACGCTTTCCCCCCTAAAGTTCAAAAATGGTTTTGTAAATCTTTATTTTACTTTCATTTAGAACTTCTTTGCAAAAATCTAGCAAAATATGTCTTAATAGTCCTCATGCTAAGTCCTCATGCAGATTACCGTAGGGGGTTAAAACGAAGCAGAAGATGAATTTCCTGCCCACAAGGACAGAGTGGAAAGTGTGGAAGGCAGCTCTGAACAAACCAATCTCCGCAAATGTAAATGATACAGACGTGCAGGTCCTATTACAGACACGTCAGGACACAAACGAGCGAGAGGATATCTGAAGTGAATGGACACCGGGGATGTAATTTGAGTTTTCTAAGAGTTGAATCAAGTAGAAACTTCAAGGAGGGTGATGTGGTTTTACAGATACAAGAAAGACGTGTAACCTAGAAAGCCCAGGGTGAACACACCCTGCAGGTGACACCGTATAAAGAATAACTTGAAATAGTTTTGTTTCTTTTACCTTAGCACTTACAATAACTCACAGGGTTGTATAAAGCAACTTGTCCTGCCTCTGAGATAATCCCATAAAAGTCTATTTTCTTGGTTAAATAGACCCAACATAGGTTTAATTTTTATTTATTTTACTTATTTTGAGACAGTCTCACTTTGTCACCCTTGGTAGCGTGCCGTGGCATCGTATCTCACAGCCACCTCAAACTCTTGAGCTGTATCAATGCTGTTGCCTCTGCCTCCCCAGCAGGAAGGACCACAGGTGTGTGCCTGAGGCCTGGCTAGTTTTTTTGTTTTTAGGAGAGACAGGTCTGGGTCTTGCTCTTGCTCAAGCTGGTATACAACTCCTGAGCTCAGACAATCCACCTGCCTCAGCCTCCCAGAGTATTAAGATTACAGACGTGAGCCACCAAGCCTGACCCTTACTTTTTATTTTTATTGCCCCACTGTGTTTGAATTTCCATATATCAAAGATGCATTTATCTTCCACATCTGCTGCCTTGAGATTCCCCCTCCTTTCTTTCTTGTTTGATCAGGACTCTTTGGCTTTTTTGTCCATGGAAAGCAGCTTCAGGATCTCTCAGCAGTCACTCCTGTGCTTCTCAGCGCCTTGGTCTAACAGTTTGCCTCATTTTAACCATCTCTTTTGGAAACAGGAAAGGGAGACTCACGAGTATTTTTGGCGTAAAAAATTAAGTTTGATCAACATGGATATTTCAATAAATGTGTAGCATATATACATTGACTATTTTCACATAATTGAACAAATTTTAAAAGGTTATCATCTGGCCTAACATATGTTAGACCGCAGAACACAATAATTGGAATGAAAAAAAAAGATGATTAGTTTTAAGATACGATACCTATTTTTGAAAGAATTTTAGATTTAAGTTCTTCCCTGGGGGCTATTATAAACTTGATTTGGATAAACCAAAATCCTCCCTAAAGAAACTCCAATTTTGGACTCTGTTGAGAAGTTCATTTACATAATCTTCTTGGAAAGCTTTGCCTTCCACTTGCGTGAGATGGAGAAGTGGCATCATCGTATACGTTTATCTGAGTGGAAATATTAAGACCATCTCTCTAGTTCCTGCCTTTACATAATAGCACTTTACAAGCAGGATAGATACATGCTGTAGACTCGGCCTGCAGCGGGACCTCAGCCTGTGGTGCTGTTACCTGGTCTTTCTTTGCACACGCTCGGTATTAGAGAACGTCTAATCTGGATTTTATTTATTTCTTTTGTCACAGGAGGATAGAATCAGGGATTCATTCTCTTATCAGCAAAAGGCAGAATTATACAAACAGTCTAAGCACCACTCTCTACTTCCTGAGGTCTCTGTAGTCTGAAATTCCAGTTGCCATCTCACTTGTAAATAATTTGTCTTACTGAACAACCATTTTCATGTTGTCTATTCAGAAACTTTCCAATGAATTAGCAACAATGATAAAAATGTGAAACTATAACTGGGAAAGTCTTTCTTTTTTTAATTTATTCCTGGAAGAGAGACAGGAATAAATTTGCGATTTGAGTACATAACCACAATGTGAAGAGAAATATCAAACTTATTTACAGCTCTACCACTGCATTACTTAGTAAAGGAAGAAGAAATACAAAATGATAGACCAAGAAAAATTTAACTTCTATCCAATGCTTATATGTACCAGATGTTTTAATAAGAGGCTTTACATTTTTTATCTCATTATATTGGACAGATACACTACGAGGTACTGACCATTCTCTGCAGGCAGAATGGGGACCAAAGACCCCTTTGTTGGCAAGGAAAACACCCCCAGAAAAAGGGGAAAATAAAAAAAGTAAGCCAAGGAGGTAGAACAAAGGAAAATCAGCTGGTTTACCTCCAAACCAGTCACTGTTAAATTTCTTTCTTTCTTTTTCCGAAGATCAGGCTCACTTTACTTTTTTCTCTTAATTTTCTTCTATTAAATCATAACTGTGTGCATTAATAACAAGGCTCCTGCTTTTCCTAGAAGTCTGGCCTGTTGGGGATACAGCTAACTAACACCCCAGCTGGATCTGTAAACACTCAGAAGAAATAATAGCCACAGAGGAAGCTGTGAGCAAGGCCTGGCTTGAAACATTAACTAGGCCGTACCTGGCCTAATTGACAGACAAGTAAGTACCTATGGTAGAAATTTGTATTTGGCTGCAGCAGAGATCAAGAGAATAGCTCAAACCCTGAAATTTGGGTAGGAGCTTATATCCCTTCTCCCAGAGGAAGCCCCTCTGTGTTGAAGAGAGGAAAATTCCTCTCTTCCATGGATTCTTCAGAAGAGATTGACGCCAGCGGCATTTTACTCTGCAGTGAACAAGCAGAGATTAACACCTCCCTAGGAATTTGTGTGTGTGACCCGCAGACAGGAGGCTGCCCCCACACAAGGCTGGGTTACCGTTTCTCCCAAGACTGCTCAGGGCCCTAAGGTTCATGAGTATAGAGACAATAGGAGCGGATATGCTCACTCAGAGAAACTGCTGCAGTTGGTTCCCTTCCTCAGCTGACCCTCTGAGCTACTGAGCAAATAGCCTTCAATAAAAACAGAGTGGAACTGAAACTGGGGGTTACTGGTCAGAACCCCACTAAAGGGCAGTGGTCCTCTCTGCTCGCTCTCACCTTTGAAAATCCTCTTCTATGTGTCCTGTCTCTTGGAGTCTCGTCCTTTCTAACTATTTGTTTTTCAGTCGGTTGCCGTCAGATCACAGGGCTGAGAACCTGGCAATGCTCATCTCAGCTTAATAGGTAGAGGATTTGAGCTTCAGAAATTCGTCACCTTCCCTGTCACCCTTAGCAACTGAGCAAGAGGATTCAGTATGAGCCCACGTCCATCTGACTTTAGAATTTGCACTGCTGAATGGCACACTCCATCACTATAAATCCTAATATTCCAAATCCCAAAAGAACTTTACTGTTGTTTAAATTGTGTGTTCTATCGAGTTCTCTATAATTTAAATTGAAGTTTCATAATAACTTTTCAAACAAATATAATAAGGAAATACACCAAAACAAGAAATCTCTGTGTTAGGATGTCTCAAGTGCTCCAATGGACTTTCTAACTTCCAGGAATATTAGACATACTTTTTTTTTTTTGGCAGTTTTCGGCCATGTTTGGACCCACCATCTCCAGTATTTGGGGCCGGGGCCGTACTCCTTTGAGCCACAGGTGCCGCTCTTTTTTTTTTTTTTTGTTATTTTATGTAGTCTGTCTACACCCTCTGTCAGTAGTCTCGGTAACGAGAGGACTATTGTTCCACTTTGCGCCTCTACTCTCCTGCTCTTTTAATCCATCATCTTCTTTCATCCTCTCACCATGAGCTGGGATTTTTTCAAGTATTTTGCTTCCTATGGACTTTGCCCAAGTACAGGGCTTATTTCTTTTCTATTTCTTATTTTAAATAGATTTTATTTCATTGAGCAGTTTTAGGTTCACAAAAAAATTGAAGAGAAAATGTAAATATGGAGTTTCCATATTGCCCTCCCCTGCACACCGCCCCCCACTCTCAGTACACCCCACTACAGTGCACAGTTGTTACAAATGAACCCACATTATTACCTGATGTCTGTTGTTGATGTTAATATTCACTCTAATATAATGAGTGAATATTCATATTCACTATTCATATTCATATTCTAATATTCACTCTCATATTCACACTATTATCGTATCATATGGAAGAACTTTACTGCCCTAAAAGTCCCCTGTGCTCTGTCTTCCCATCCTTCTCTCCTCGTCAACCCTTGACAGTCACTGTCCTCTCTCTCTGTGGAGGGAAAGGCTGTGTCACTGGAATTATAAGTTGCACATATGTAATCTCTTTAGATTGGCTGCTGTCATGATTTGATAGTTCATTTCTTTATCGTGCTGGATATTATTTCATAGTATGGATATGCTGCACCTGTCCATTCACCTATGGAAGGGCATCTCGGCTGCTTCCAAGTTTGGGCAATCAGGAATAAAGCTCTATGAACATCCAGGTGCAATTTTTTTGTGTGTGGACATAAAGTTTTAAATTCTCTGGACAAATAATAAGTAGGGCGATTGCTGGATGGTGTGATAAAAGTATGTTAATTTTTCTAAAGAAAATGTCAAATTATCTTTCAAAAGGATGGTACCATTCCACATTCCCATCACCAGTAAGTGAGAGTTTTTACTACTCTACATCTTTGCCATCACGGGGCCTTCTAGTGTTCTGGATTTATGCCATTCTGGTTAATGGCATAATTCAGATTCCTGGTATTTTGGTAATCTTGTAGCTCCCTAATGTCATGTAGTTTGAGCATGTTTGCTCATGCTAATTTCTTCTTTCAGTGAGGAGTTTGTTGGTTGTTTTCTCCTTGGTGAGTTTTAAATGCTAGTCCTGCATTTTGATAATAATCCTTTGTCAGATGTATCTTTTACAAATATTTTCTTCCAGTCCATGTCTTGTATTCTCATCCTCTTGACAACATCTTTTGCAAAACAGAAGTTTTAGTTTTAATTACATCGGCTTATCAGTTAGTGCCTTCATTATTTGTGCCTTTGTTGACTAAACATTTGCTGTAGATTTTCACCTGCATTATCTTCTAGGAGCATTATAGCTCTGCATTTGATGTTTAGGTCTACATCTTTTTTTTTTTTTTCCTTTTTCATTCTTGGTCAAACTCTTGCTTCAAGCGATTCTCTTACCTCAGTCTTCCGAGTAACTAGGACAACAGGTGCCCACCACCAAAGCTTGGCCTTTTTTAGAGACAGGGTCTTGCTCTTGCTCAGGCTGGTCTCTAACTTGTGAGCTCAAGTAATCTGCTTGCCCTGGTTGCCTAGAGGGCTGGGATTACAGGCATGAGCACTGTGACAGGCTAATCTATTTCTATTTTGAGTTACTTTTCACGAATGATGTAAATCAATATCTAGATTTATTTTTTGAAATATGGATATCCAGGGCTTCCCACACCCTTCTTCCTTCAGCATTATCAAGGTATAATTGGACACATAGAATTTGTATTTTTTGCAGTGCACAATGTGATATTTTAATACATATATATATTGTGAGGTGATTAAATCAAGCCAATTATATCTATCATCTCATGTATAAATTTTTTTGTGATGGAAACAATTAGAATCTAATTTATAAGACATTTGCAAGTATATAATGCATTATTATTAACTATAGTCACCATTTGTTGCAAAGACTATCTCTTTCCCATTATATTGACTCATTTCTGGTGTCAAAGATCAGTTGATTCTATTTGTATGAGTCTATTTCTAAGCTCTCTATTCTTTTCCATTGATTTATCTTCTGTTTCACTGTACCACAATGCCTCCCTTACTCTCTCTTTATTCTAGGTATTGAAATCAGATAAGGTCAGTCCTCCAGCTCTGTCCTTCTCCCCTCCCCCCAATATGATGTTGACTATTCCAGTTCCTTTTATTTTTTTTCTTCATTCTATGTAAACTTTAGTGTCATGCTGTCAATATTCACAAAATAACCCTCTGGAATTTTGAATAAGATTGTGTGATATCTATCAATTAAGTTGAGAAGAACTGACATCTTGACACTATTGAGTTTTCCTATTGGAGAACATGGGAAATTTCCCCATTTATTAGTTCTTTGATTTCATTCACAAGAAGTTTGTAGTTTTTACATATATTATAGATAGTGTACATATTTTCTTATAGTCCTACGAAAGTATTTCATTTTTAGGTGTTAGGTAAATGGTATTGTGCTTTTAACGTCAAATTCCACTTGTTCCCTGGCCGTATATGTAAAAGCGATGGACTTTTCCACTTACCCTTGTATCCTGCAACCTCGCTGTATATTCTCAACAGTTCCTGGAGTTTCACTGCCATCTATTTATTCTTATAATTTTAATGTATCTTAGGAGAAAGGAAAAACTACATATTTATTTACCCGAATATTTGCAATGGAAGTTTAAAAATCTAACTTTTAAAATGACAATGATTGGATTATTATTATGTTTAATATAAGAACCTAATGAATATACTATCTAACTCTACCATTTTTTAAATTTTTTTTCCTATTTTTGTATTTTCTCACTCAAAAGTGAAAACTAAACCTTATTAAATTAATTAATTTGCCTGGTTTTTCTTCTCTACCTCAAGCCTCTTTCTAGGCTTTATGGCTAGATAAAATATAAAACATAGTCAATAAACATAGACACATATATTAATAAACTATTATTGAAATAATGATTGACAATAGCATTTTATAACTATAAAAACTTGTAACTTATATGGAGATGCAAGGAATAGTCCAACTGATAGCTTAAATTCAGTGCTGGGGCAATTTTATGATAAATTTACAAATAATGATAGTAATTATCATTATAATTTCAAATAATTGATGACCATGCAAATTATTGTCATTGTTTTCCTATTATTTACATCATATGCCCCTGCTAGGCATTGCTATTTCATGTTGTCTTCTGAGATTTCAAGTATTCTTGTGTCTGATGATTGCTCTACAAATGTTGCACACGTCTGTGTCACCTGAACAAGAACGCTATTTCCACCACCAGCTTCTAAATTAGTGAAGCCATTAACCAGGTCCACTGACCATCCCTCAACTCAGCTCTTATCATCAAACCCTTAGAAGTAATGTTTTCTCTTGTATTGCCCTGGAATAAGTGTACAGATGTAATTCTCTCTTAATTTCCTTTAAAATAGTAAGGCTGTAATTTTTTTTTTTTTGGCTGGGGCTGGGTTTGAAGCTGCCACCTCTGATATATGGGGCCAGTTCCCTATTCCTTTGAGCCACAGGCACCTCCCAAGCTGGAACTTTAAATACAAGTTGCTGAGAGGGTTCTGGGCACATCACAGCTACCACAGTCTGAGATTTTTTTTTTTTTTTTTGGCCGGGGCTAGGTTTGAACCAGCCACCTCAGGCATATGGGACTGGCACCCTACCCTTCTGTGCCATAGTCTGAGATGTTTGCAGGCCTTTATCAATACTTCTAGGGAAGTTACTATCTTGATGTAGAACTAAATGTTTAAAAACAAGATTACTTCCTTCCTAGAGGCCGGGCTGCTTTTTTATCTTGGGACAGGGAGAAGAAGGACATGTATCACTCACATTGGTTAATAATTTATTTCTTTCTAAGTTGTAGCTACTTCTGTGACTGATATTGTTTTTTTAATTTTATTTATTTGAGGTATCTGTAGTCTCTTGGGGTTCATATATGAAAATCTTACTGGTCTTCTCACGCCCCGTCATCTGAGAAATCTGGATTTGACCGAACCTCACCCACCTCTTAGCTTTTCTCCTCACCTCCCTTGGGGCACCTGCTGCTGGGATTCTCACTACTGCGGTTCCCTGGCCACAGTAAGCACGCCTCCTGTGTGGAGTTGGCAGGATTGCTCGGGTACAGCTACCCACTGCCCCCTTGATCCACACTGAATCTATATGTGTCTTGTCCTGCCCTTGAAACTGCCTTTTCTTTCTGCTAATATGAAAAGTGGGCAGATCAAAAAGTCCACAACTCATGTAGATGTCAACCAAGGAATGCAATAAAATTTTAGGTTCCTCTTCTTACAGGCTCTCCTTGATAACCTTGTCTTAAAAACGATATTTTTCAAAGTGACAAATCAGAAGACCCATCTCCTTTCTTGGTTTTCTTGGACAGTGGTGGTAGGTTAATGGCTAAAGGACCAATTTTGGAACTTCTAAGACTTGGACAAAGATGGCTAGACCCAATGTGTGAAGGTTACTTTACAATGTGGAGTTTCTCCACACCTATATTTTCTGATTGGGTATGAATCTAAACGATGTAATGTCAGTGATAGAAACCTCTCTGATCAATCTACCTGCATGTGGCTGCTCTCTGATACTTTCCCCATATTGCATTGACTATCACGTTTCTTTCTGCCCTGCTCAGCTTCCAGTTTTAATAGATTAATTTTCTATAGTGTAAGATCAGTGAGTCTATATATATCATGCCTGCTCAGGAATAATGTCTTGGGGTTTTACTGTGATCAAATAATTGACTCGCCTTTTCATAGGCACAGTCTCATTGCCGTTCCTCAGACATCTAATGTTTAAGGAAAAGAACATTAAGTAAAATATCTTTCTTTTTGTGCAGCCCCTATTCCTCCAAATAGAGCAATTATGCATTGATTTCACAATAACACTTTTGCTATTTTCTTTTCTAAAAATATTGATAATTTAGTTTATAAAATTTCCTGTCTACATACTATTGTAACATGATTTTGGCAGAAGGAAAATTTACCAAGCAATCATTTCCAAAGCATTGTAATCTCAAACTGCCTTTGAAAATAGATGCACTCAGAATAAGAAAGGAAAATTTCCCAGAGGGTGGTGGGTTATTTAAAAACATGTGAAAATCTATTTTACTTCTTTATGAAGTATTATCTTCTCAGTTAGAAAAAAAAAAGAATGAATTGCTTACAGTATAATAAAGTAAAAAAGTACACTTTGTGTGAGAGACTAAACTTTGAATTATCTAATACACTTCACATATAATTTAGTTATGGAGAGTTTTATCAGAGCAGAATTCTGTGTTTGTTTTACTTGGTGTTTGGCCTTATAAGAATTTGAGTCATTCCGCCAGGCTATCAGCGTGTGTCGTCTCTCTCTCTCTGGACGCTGCATAAAATTTTGGTTTTGCTCACTAATCATTATGCTTCCCACTTGCTAAAAGTTGAATCAATAGAGTTTCTTTTCTAAATGGATTTAAAAAGTGAATCTTGATTCTAATAAAAGCTTTGTACGACCGTGGATTTCTAGGGCATGACTATGTTAAATGCAGCACAGCTCTGCAATTGATCACGACTCTTGTAAAGCTTAGCAGTTATTTAGAATTCTTGGAAGATAGACAATCCATAATTAAAAGATGCTATTCTTAAGAAAGTAACCGTTATAGTATAAAACAATTATTTAGCTGAATTGAAATTAATTCACTCATTATAACAGTATGGGAACTGGTAGTATATATGGGGTAATAACATATAACCATATTTAATTTTAACAATGTTATTGTTCTTTTGTGGACTTGTATTTATAGTTAAATATGATAAAAATGTGGGAATCAGGGAAATAGGATTTAGAAGCACTTGACTGCCCATCACCTAACTGTGGGATGCTTTCAGTTACTTTCAACTAAGACAAATATTTATTTTAGATTATTGAAAAATATGATTTCTTGTACCTTCTAAAGTAATGGTAATAATAACTATAAGGTACATGGGAATAATGCTGTAAAAATATATCCTCCATCATTGGAATTTATCTTTGGTACTAATATTAATCATATCTACTATTATAGAAATATTTACTAGGTCCTGCATAATTTGCAGAGAAAATTTTATACTTTCCGAAAAAAATTGTAATTAGATGTCTATAGTATATAATTCTTGTACTGCTAGAAAATGGTGAAATGAGAATGTGTTCTCCATTTTACTGACTCTTCTGAGATGCTCTGTTTCCCTCCATTGTTTATGAGAAGGCGGGAAATTGTTTGTAACATTCAAAAAATCAAATCTATGGTTAGGAGAATCTCACCAGTTTGGGACAAATGACCTAATTCAGTTTCTTACACTTCATAACTTTACCCTTATTCAATTATGCAGTATGTAATTGGGTGGGAGGGAAGGTACAACTCAGATTGAAAAAATCTTTATTTTATGGCACTATAAAGGTATATGAATAATAACATCTGACGACAAATACATCTACCTTCAACTGTGTAGAATTTGATAGAAAAGTAAAGTCAAAAGGAAAGGTCTTTATTCTTTCTCCTTATAATTTGTTAATAGAAAAATTTTGGTAAGCAATGTCATTTTAATTGTACTTTTTATTTTATTCATTTTTTTCTTTGCATATTTTTTAAAAATAGCACCTTAGGCTTGGCACCTGTGGCTCAAGCAGCTAAGGCACCAGCCACATACACCTGAGCTGGTGGGTTTGAATCCAGCCCAGAGCCGCCAAACAACAATGGCTGCGATCAAAAAAAAGCTGGGTGTTGTGGCGGGCGCCTGTAGTCCCAGCTACTCAGAAGGCTGAGACAAGAGGATCCCTTAAGCCCAAGAGTTTGAGGTTGCTGTGACCTGTGATGCCATGGCACTCAACCCTAGGGTGAATAAGTATGACTCTGTTTCAAAAAAATGGCACCTTAGAACCACAAAGTTTATTTCCTTAACTTTTCTTTTTCATTTTAAATTTCTTTCACAATATCAATCTCAACTATTTATGTAGCTGCTTTGGAAAAAATTTGGACAAGCAAACAAAGCCCACTTACTTCACACTTGCTCCTAATGGCTTATAAGATAGTAGAATGATTCCATGTCCATTTTCTTTTATTCCCATTTCATTATACGATGATACCATTGTTTTTCACAATAAGAACATAATACTCTCCTCTGTTTTTTCCTTCTAGAAGGCTGGTAGTCAAATAAATACATGTTATTTAACAACGAGGAGAATTGTTTCAAGAAAACAAATCTTTTCCATATTGTTATATTAAAAAAATGTAGTTACAGACATTAACAGGGATTCTCCCTTAAACATGGATTTTTGTCAGGTGATTAAAGACACAGCCCCGAGCCCAGAACACGTTAGTACGGATTCTGATTCTCTATGTAAACAGGTATGTCTTGCTCTCTAGTTGACCTTTTGTGTTATCCAATAAGAAGATACACTGAACTATATTCGGCTGTTGTCAGTAGGATCAAATAAGCAAAGGAGAAGCTGGAAGTAGCTAAAATATAAAACCTGCAATCCCAGTAATTTTGCTGTTGATGTTAGTTTTGATTTTTTTCTTTGTTTTTACTTTGGATATACTTCTTCAGAAATGTCCCAATATTTCTTCCTTAGCTCATTGAGGTTCACAGGGGGGAGTGTGGTGGGGAAAAAGCAATGAATGGTCAAGTGCTGATAATCTAGGGTCAATTTTAGGCTTATGCTTTCACAATTTTGTGAAGGGAACAAACTTTGTTTTATTTCTATTTCCTCACACTGTACTTGATATGGAACATAAGTAAAGAAATATTTACTGAATGAACACATGAGCTCAGACAAATTTTTAAAGTTTTCTGAGTCATAGATTCCTCAGTTGAAAAACTGAATTAATATATGAAATGTTAGAACAATAAAAACATTGCACGCGCATGTGTGGTCTCCATGTATGTACATGTACTTGAAAGGTGTTTAGTTTCAGTTTGTAAAGTGCCCATGGAAATATGAAGGATTGCTATAATTTTTTGCTATTCTTGGATCCTTGTTGAACAAACTAAATGAGGAAAATAAGCACCTTGTTCCTTTTGCTTGCTGTGGTAGACATCAAAAAGCAGTGCATCCAAATTCAAGGTCCTAAGCTGGGCGTGGTGGCACCTGCCAGGAACTTGGGAGGCTGAGCCCAAGAGTTCAAGGTCGCTGTGAGCAGTGATGGTGCTGCTGCACTCTAGCCCGAGCGACAGAGCCAAACTCTGCCTCAAAAATAAAAGAACCAAGAAAGATTATAAATATGAAAAGAGTACTATGATGCTTCTAGTTTGTGATTAATCTTCTCAGCCTAAACACTGTATGTCTGTTCCCTGAGAGGTAAGTTGTATCCCTTTTAATACTGTCAGTAGGATATACAGAAAAAAAAAATTATTTTTATACTCCAAACTATTCCTCTCAGCGTACACTGGCATTAAATACTGATGCCAGTCATGAATTCATTTTAAAAAGTAGTGAGTTTAACATTTGGATAAGTGCTGGGTTAGGAATGGTGTGGGGTTACGGCAAGTCAAGGATGGACACTTGGGAGAAGCCCTGTAAGGACGGCGATCATGGGCTTATTGTCTGCAGAGAATCTAAAAACAATAATAAAACGGGACTGAAGTTAGTCTGCTTTTTATTAACACCATGCCTTGAACCAGTGATAAGATTTTCCTCCCAGAAAAATGCATGTGGTTCTAAGTTCGAAACAACTATGGTTTTGAACTTAGACCAACTATGGTTATGGTTACTATTGAATTTCAGTGATATATATGAGAGCTTCAAATTAGCACACATTATTATTTATTTATCCTTCAGCAAACCTTATAGTCTATGTTGAATTTCATTTAACTCTTAGTTATACAGCAGGGCCCTGACACATGCATTTGTTAGGAGAGGAAGTTCATAAAAATTTGGAATCCTTGGAGTGCTCTCCAAACCCAGTTCTGGTCTCCATGTAAACAGCAGAGTGGAAAGAACCCAGCCCAGGGATTATCACAGGAAGGGATGAAGTTTGAACTGTTCCAATTCTGTTGATATTTGTGGTCACCTGGAGTTTTTATATGTGTTTAAATATTTTAGCTGTTAGAACTCATCCCAAAGAAATAAAGATGTGGGGCAATATTACAGTTCCTGGAATTAATCACAAAATGAAATTCTTATCACTCTGTGACAGGGGTCTTCAAACCACGGCCCACGGGCCACATGCAGCCCACCAAGGACATTTATCTGGTCCACTGGGTGTTTTTGCCACCGCTGCCTGTCCTGCTTAGCAGCCGACTCATTCCGGGGCCACAGTCCGGCCCTCCAACAGTCTGAGGGACAGTGAACTGGCCCCCTGTTTGAGGACCCCTGCTGTGCCAAACATCTATACATTTTAAAACTGCTTATGTAAGTTGTATCATGTGGGAAATTACTTTTTAAAGTTAGAATTAATGAAAATTGTGTATCAATTAACTATATACAGCAATAGAATTACAGCTCTGGTTATGTTGTCTACATTTTAAGAAAATTAATTTTGGCAAGGTCTTTGACAAATGTACATACTTGGACTTGAAAACAGAACATCTAAATACACAGTTTATTACCACCACAAACAAATAATGGGTACTGTTTCCCTTTTCTTTAAGAAATAGAGTGATATAATGTAAAAGCACTGATTCCTTATGTTCATTTTTTATACTATAATAACTCCAAATTTGTATCTACAACTTTTCTACTTACGTGATGACAGATACAAAGATGAGTGAAATAAACACTCTGCCTTTTGTGCTCTTTCTGGTGTCTTATATTTCACGATTACCACCTGCTGAGGATCGCCTAGGGGGTCACCTGGGGAAGTGCTACTCTTGACACCCAACCTATAGATTGTCACATGAGAGAAGGAATGTTGAAGCTGGGTATGTCTGTTTGCAATCTGTATGGAAAGAGTTATTTATTGTAAACAGCATGGAGATTAAGTTCTCTGTTGAATTTCATGTGGTAGAAAGAAAAATGTAAAAGTTTTGTGTTTGGTCCTTAAAGATGTGTATATCTGAAATGAAGCTGAGGAAGTTGGAAAGGTACGTCATCCCCGATCTTGAGGTCAGAGTTTCTGTTCAGTAAAAGACACTGCTGAGAGACAGGCAAGCCACAGAGTGGAGGGATATGTTATGTTTGCAACACATGTAAACAACAAGAGTCACCTCCAGAACAAAATGTAAATCTAGAATTTATATAAATCAATAGAACAGACAGAAGACACAATGGGAAAATACAGAAAAAACTTGAACAGGTTGTCCAAATAGCCTTGAATATTAACAAGGGTTTGATGTCATTTACACAGGGGAATGTGACTTAAAAGCTCACAATGAAATCATTATAAACTGACTAGAATAGCTTAAATTAAATACTATCTATCTTGGTAAAAATGAAGCAAAGCTGAAATTCTCAATTCTTAGGTAATTAAATGTATAAGTGTAAATTCAGAAAATACTTCAGAAAGTATTATCTACTAAAGTTGATCGTATGTATGCCCTGTGAGCAAGAAATGCCTAATAAGAATGATATAGCAGCTTCATTCATGATACCCCAAAGCTGTGGAAACCCCAATACTCATCAGTATTAGAATAAGTGCACTGTCTGTGGTATATAAATAGAATTGAATATTATGCATTAATTTAAATGTATAACTACTACCACATGCAACAAAATGTATTATCTCACAACATAAATACAGACTATATTAAAAATATAAAAAAAGAATGTCCCTATAACTTGTATTAAGTTCAAACTGGGAGAAAACCAATATATAGTGGTAGAAATCAAGGTAGTTTTAAATTTGTGGGAACGTATCAGTAATTGGAAGAGATCTCCTGGAGGGCTTTTGGTGTTCTGGTAACATTTAATTCCTTAATGTTTTTTATGTGCATGTTATACATCAATAAAACATTTTTAATTAAAATAAATTATATCTTGCATTTACTATAATTTCAATCATAGAGCAAATCTAAACGGGGATTTATTTGCATAGCAGATTCAAACAAACCGTATCTCCAGCCTGTAATATCACTAAACATAAATTGACCTTGTAATAACCTTTGGCATAATGTACTTGTATAGACTTTTATATTTTATCAAACAATCTTTTAAATAGAAAGGTCATTAGTAAGCAATTTAGATAAAATTGGAGTTTGAGATTGAGGGGAAAAAGTCTAACTATTACATTTGTTTCTTATACGGCAATTTAATATTTCATCCACAGCTAAATCACTTTCTGACACAGAATTCAGGATTTCTTAGTGGATTACTAGTTAAAGAGATGTAAAGAATACATTTGTTGCATTACTTTTAACAATGCCTTGAAATGTACATGAAGGACAATTGCTTTGCCAGAAACATAATAGCGCTTTTAAATCAAGAATCTAGTGAAAGTTCCATCATACCTGCTCTATTATAAAACCACTTGGCTTTTTCTAATTAAATATGCCATTATTTATTATATGCCAAGTTTATATATTTAAAAAAATTGCAAACAAACAGGTAAATTTCAGGGTAAAATCCCTGAATCTTCTCTAAAGACAGATAATAAATAGTAGTGATGTAATAGAATAGCAAGTATAAAAATATGTCTTTCTTTTTGATATACTAATATTTCCACATGCAGAGTGTCTACTATGCATGGAAGTAAAATTTTTAATAACATCAAATGATAGATGAAATTACATCAAATATGAAATTACTATGAATTATTGGTTATTTGAGCGGAAAGCCCCACACAATGTGGTCTGAATAAACTTATTTCCACCGAATCAAAATTTTAAAATATGAAAAGTAAAGATTTATTAACCAAAAGAAGGAAGCTCTGAAAAGCCCGAACTACAACTTAATGAAGAAAGTTAATGTACTATATTCTCTTATCAAGCAATAGGTTTTTAAAGATAATATCTACCTGATGCTAATAGTTCTTAATTCCTTTTAAAATTATACTCTGTATAAAAATAAACTCAGTTTATTTTTCTTATAATGTCAGATGCCGATTGTAAATTATTTATATGTAAATTGTGAGCTCTGAGAATATTTACATCTCTCAAAACTGAAAAATTATTAAACATAAATACTGAAATATGGCCATGAATATAGAAAATAGTTGACAGTGTGAGATTTCGCAAATTCTAGGGCATTCCTTGTGTATGTGCCTCAGTATGAAATTAATGTCATTTGTCTTTTAGTTAATAAGTCAAAGGCACAGAAAGACCCACAGGGCTACTATTGTCCAGGTGAAGGGCTGCTGTCCACATCCTTGGGCTTGAGTGAGAACCCCTAGATCACAGGTTGCCTGATATTTGGCTTTGAGGCGGACTCACTTTCCCCCCAGACCCCATTTTCAACTCGATGGTGTCTCATTTTGGAAACATCCGCAGGCCTTTCCTGTTACATGCACAAAGCTGATTGGTACCAAAAATTGCTGATATTTTTAGCCTCTAGATTAGAAAATAATACTTTGTGCTTGCCAGTCTTATGAGAGATTTTTCTTTTTAAGCTTTAACATCATGCTCCCTAGTAACATAAACTCTCCTTTGAAAGCCTCTACGTTTGGCTCGGCGCCTGTGGCTCAATTGGCTAAGGCACCAGCCACATACACCTAAGGTGGCGGGTTAGAATCCCCAGCCCAGGACCGCCAAACAACAATGATGGCTGCAACCAAAAAATGGCCGGGCATTGTGTTGGGCACCTGTGGTCCCAGCTACTTGGGAGGCTGAGACAGGAGACTCACTTGAGCCCAGGGGTTGGAGGTTGCTGTGAGCTGTGATGCCACAGCACTCTACCCAGGGGGACAGCTTGAGGCTCTGTCTAAAAAAAAAAGAAAGCCTCTATGTTTGTGCCTATTCTTAGGATATCCTTTAAGAAAAAGCAGCCTAGAGCCATAGTTTACTAGACAGTCCACGGTGGTTTCTCACAGCTCTTTCAGTTCTAACATTCACGTGTTTTTCCTGTTCTTTAACCAATGACTTTTGCCTTGAATAAAGTTAAGCTGCTTTTCTACTGTGCCCTACAAATGAATAATCAAATTATATTGCCCACCCTAGTAAGAACCTGTCTACTTGAAAACTCATGAAATTCAGAATGTCTCTCTTTGCTGCCCATCCGTGTGTCGGGTTCCATCACTTGTGGTTGATAGGGCTGGAAGGGCTCCGTTACATCCAGTTACTTTTGGTGTAAGGAATATACTTCTTAGCTCATAAGATGCCGAAGTTCCCTTCTTTCCATCATTCAGAAATTCTGTTCCTACCCACTGTAGCTACATTTATTGAATACCAGCTAACAGTGAAGCCAGCAAGCTGAGTTTCTGAATGGACAGATGCTATGCCATTTCATCTGAGGCATCACGGCTCTCTTCTTGCTTGGCCTTCCACAGTGCCTTTTGGTTGTGCAAAAAATTTTTCTGTAAGAATTTAATAATTATTATCCATTTTTGGAACTGAAGAAATGTCGTGTAAAAGTGATCAAACGACCCTGAGAAAACCACTGCTATCCCTGCATTTGTTCTTATAAATGTGGAAGGAGGGCCTTAAAAGTCAGTTTATTTGAAAGTTATATTTTTGTATCAATACTAATATGTAAAGCCAAGTAAAAATTTTCCTGATTTTAGAAAAAAACATGATTTTCTTGGAAAAATTTTCTCAAAAAATAAAGACAAAATAAATAACCATTTCAAATGTTTCCTTTGATGCCAAATTAGAGTGTTAGTTACAATGCCTGGTTCTCTTATTCTGTCACACCAGGCAGCGTGAAAGGCAATATTTAAAGTATCTATTTTCCAGCTATTGCCTAGAGAAATATGATTAAGTAAAAAGTTCATTTTTCTGTGTTTACGATATTGTTATTAAAGAAAATTTACTTCTGTTTCCATCAACCTTGCACTTAGAAACATTTACATGAACATCTGCTTCAGTTGTAAGTTGCTATTAAGTAAGAATATCCTGTAATACAAAAAGACATTTAAAAATCTGTGAATCTACTTTAAGCTTTCAACATTGTATCTTCATGAAGTAGATGCCAACCTCTTTAAAAATGGGATGTATCACTTATATGCTTTAATAAACCTTTGGAATGGTTCTCATTATAGATTTTTTTTGTTAGTTTCAGAAAAAGGATTGACATTTTTAACAACTTTCTTTTTAAAAAAATTTTTCAAATTTAAAAAATATTGAAATTCTAATCAATTTAAGATGCCTCTTAACATTCTCAAACTTTAAACATGCTTGAGACCCCAAACATATAGCATTTATTGTATTACTTACATTAACCCAATGTTAACTTATTATTCCTGGTAAAAATATTGCATGATTAATGAAAGATTCATGGTAAAAAGATAGTAAATACCATATATACTTAAAAAAAAGCTTAGTGTGATATATTATCAGGTTTGAAAATTAATGTTTCATTAATATCACTAAGTATCTGTTTTTTAAAATGATCTAATTGGGATCCAAATGAGATCAATATTGTTAAAATCACTTTGAATTATTTGTTTTATTTTATTTTATTTTATTTTTTTTTTTTGAGACAGAGTCTCTAGCTATCATCCTGGCTAGAGTGCTGAGGCATCACAGTTCACAGCAACTTCAAACTCTTAGGCTTAAGTGATTCTCTTGCCTCAGCCTCCCCAGTAGCTGGGACTACAGGAGCCCACAACAATGCCTGGCTATTCTGTTATTGTTGTTGTAGTTGTCATTATTGTTTGGCCGGCCCCAGTCGGGTTTGAAACCACTAGCCTTGTTGCATGTGGCCAGCACCCTACCCACTGAGCTATGGGTGCTGCCCTGAATTACCTATTTTAATAATTTTTAATTAATTATATGTTTCCATATTTCAGGTTTTCTTTGCAATTTATATTTGACAATAATTGAGCTGTTTGCTTGGTAGTTTCTCAAAATGTGTATTTCTTGGTATGGCCTAGCATTTTGTTGAGTATAGTTCTCCATATTTATCCTTCCTGAACATAGGTAGTCAGATCTTTGTCAGATTCTGAGTGACAGGTTTCATACATGGTATGGTATGACTCATCACAGAGTTTGGGACATTGTTAACAATTGTGACTATATTATCCTCATTAATGAGAGCTGATTGTTACCTTGGGTATTAGTAAAGTTTTTCCTGATGAGAATCACTGTAATTTATTCTATTGAAGAAACTTCACAAAGGACATAATGTTGTCCTCTCTTTGGCGCTGCCATGGTTTGGACTAAAACTTGATGAGCTACCAAGATGTTGCCACTGAAGAGACTTGACCAGAGTCTGATGGCTGAGATCTGCTCAGCAGTGAGTTCTAATTAGTCATGCTGAGCTATTCTTTATATTGTGTCCTTACGTTTTGAGCATTTTCCCATCCTATCCTATGATAAACTTTCGGTAATTAAGGATAAACTTTTCCCAACTCTTGGTGCCAAGTCGTACTGAGCATCCATCCGTTCTTTCATTCCCCAAACACTGAGGACCTATAATGAACTAGGCCCTGTGTTAGTAACTATTGGCATAAGGATTAGTGAAAACAGGTATAGTGTCTATTTTCATGACATTATGGACAAATGATCAGGTAGATATAAATCGCATAATCCTACTAACTAATGTATAACTTCTACGAGATTACTCTGAAAAGAAAGAAAACAATTAATGGAAGTCATAAAGCAAACGAACCAAATCTCAAGACATAGAGCTGGTAAGGGCAGTCCCGGGCTGGATATGTTTTGGAGAACATGGAAATATTTGTGGAACACAGATGTTTGTCAACTGATTCCAGACAATAAATAAAAGAAAACCCTTATACTCAAAAAGAGATCTGTAAGATGCCGGCCTCATGCTCCTTGTATGGGGTATTGAGTGACCTAAGAATGATAGGAGCTATTTGATTTCTGCCTCAACATAGTAACACACAGGCCTCTCACTCACCCTTCTGACTTGCCCTGATGGTCTACGCTGGAAATAATGAATAATCAAAGAACTATATGTAGCTACCAAAAGTTTTGACTTCAGGAAATACAACTTTAACAGCTGTTTGCCAAACAAAGTGGAAACACCAGTAGCTGCCAACTAACGTGCTTCGTCTGGAAATCAGAGACCGGGGCCACACGTGAGGTGACCATGAATGAGCGTGGGCAACACTGTGGATACAAGTCAGGTGGATTTAGACAAACTTTTCCCTACACCATGAACTATTCTCTACATCAGCGGTTCTGTGCGTGTGGGCAGGTGAGAGAGAGCCGGCAAAGATGTGTTAATAAAAAAAGGAACAAAGTTCAAGAAACAAGGTGTTATTCTGGTGGCAGTTGGGAAACAGAAGAAATAGGAAGACAATATAGAAAATAGTTCATGGAGAAAGTCATAGGAAACAAAAGGACAAGTTTTTACCTCGGTCGTGTTGCAGTCTGGTGCCCGCCGCGCTCACACGGACCGTTAGTCAGAGAAGATGAGTGATGACAGACGTGGATTCATTACACAGAGAACTTAATGCCAAGCAGCTGAGCAGCTACACTCCTTAAAGAAAATTAATCCTGACCTCTTCTAATTGGGCTCCTCTGCTTGTTCCTCCTTGACTTTCCATCTGGAGCTTGCAGTAAATGATGGCGGTCTTGATGGGACCCAGTGGCCTGAGTGATTTCACACTCCCAGCTCACTCTGTCCGTGGTGCTCAGTCACACCTTTTGCAAGCACCTGTGTTCAGGGCAAGATGATTCATTTGAAAACAGGCCATTTATTTCATTAAAAGCTGCTTGAGAATGATACATTATCATTTATAAATAAATGCTACCTTCTGTTGCTATATCTTTTCTTTCCTGTCACATTTTTCTCTAGGAGTAATGCATGATATTGATACTCTTAGATCTAATTTATTATTAATGAAACGTATCATCGTTATACATTATATGTTTAAACATGAAGTTAGTATGAAGGCATGGTTTGGGAGCTTGGTTTGTGTAAATGAAAAGTACAATTTTTGTAATACATTGATTAGACATTCCTTTAGCGTGAAGGTATAATTTGGGAGGCTGGGTTGCAGGGCAGTGTTACGCGTCTCTTGGTTAAAGCCTTTATACACAAACAGCAAATAATCCCCGTTTAACATCCAGTAGGACAATAACACAGAACCAAATTGTGAGTGCTCTGGACAATCGTCTAACAATATGTATTGGGAAAAAGGCAAGGTACAGACAGATATTTAATTTTATTATCCCATGATTATTCTTCAAGTGACAGTGGAGATGTCACTAGGTGGTAAAGATGATGATATTTACTGTGGAGACTGTGACTTCAGTGATGTTTCACGCTCTGCAGTGACCCCTCTTCCACATTCCCATGATGTGCCCCTCACCTCTGTCAGTCTTGACAGATTCCTACGTCCACCTTTCATGGGTGGCCTCCTGGTTTCCTGTGCCCCCTCTTCTCTCATACATGGTTAAAACCCCACAGCCTTCTACATGTATGTGAGCATTGTCTAGAAGAAATAGTATTCATTCCACCTTGGTAATTTTTAATATTCTAGTAGATACACTAACAAAGGTAAAAACATACAACATTAATTTAAAAATATATTTGATTTAAACTAACATTCCAAATTTCCAAATATTATCTCAACACAGAATCAATATGACGACCACACACAAGTATTTAATGTATTTTGTACTAAAGCTCGACAATCTTACATGTGTCCCATGCGCGCAGCATATGCTCTCATTTCAGCTGGTGGCCCCACACCAGACAGCACAGATGAGATGACAGCAGCCACCTGGTTCTCCCTTATTTCATGTGGCCAGGGGACCAAATCCAGCCAGCAGGTACCTCAGCAAGACTCCCTCCATGGGCGCACATCAAGAACTTTAGAAAGGAGACAGTCATGTCTCTTGAAGTCAAATATCATCCTTTCCTTTAAGGTCTATTTCAAAGACCAAATTAGTACCAGTAAAAACGACTCTGTACTTAAATAGAGCATGTGAAGCTTAATTCTAAGTTTCATCCCACATCTGAATATTAGGCATGTGTGTTCTTGCCCCTTGGACTGTTTATTCTCTATCTCATTGTTGATAAAGCTCTAAAATTCCCCTATTAAGCACTAAGTAGAAATAAATCAGTAGGAAACAAAGGAAAATTTCAAACTCAGTGAAGTTACAAATGATAGAAACTGTATGCCATGACCAGGAGCAATTGTGCGCCCCTCCTAAAAGTTAAAACATGGTCATTTTCTTTCAGATAGAGGTCATTTCTCACCCTGTCTTTAGATCATTCTTATCTGTGCCTAACCTCTTCATGAGAAGACAAATGAAAATATTGATATCCTTGATGTTAATAATTACACTTGCTACCTGACATTGATATGTGCTTTGGGTGACATTCTTTGCTAAGGATTTCACATTCAATAATTATTAAATGTGGTAAATGAATCTCATTAAACGAGGTAATACAATAAATATATGAACTATTGCTATTATATATGCTCTTATAGTATGGTCACTGTAATATTAATGAGAACAATCATTACTTTCTTACTATTTTTAAATCTCTGCTTCAATTCTTTAAAATTGATAATATTCCAAGTTTCCTCAGGGAAAGTAAACTTCAAATGACACAACGGGTGTTATTTATTATATGAACCCCAGGCTATAGTTAGTTTATTGTTTCTAAACCTTTGGTGCTCAAGTGCTTACTAAATAATGAATGAAAAAATGAATGATCTAAATGACAAGGTCACATCTGAATTTAAAAGTCTTGCCTTCCCAAAGCAGAGCTGTATGAATTTTGATCTTGATTCCATTTAGAGAGCTGCATTTACTAGAAGCCCCGTAGTATGAAAACCAAAGGATATGAAAGTTATGTAGTCAGGGAAACAACACCAACAATTATTGAAGGATCGTTGTGAACAGAGCTGAGCAGATCACCGTGTCGCTGTCCTGGGACCCCTCCCTCTGAAGATGGGCCTTGCAGGTGTGCGCTGGGTTATGGCCCAAGAGCCTGTTGTGCGCAGGGCCAGTCCAGGGCAACAGGCCCGTATAAACACTGCTTGGTTCTTTGCCGGTTTTCAGAGGTGAAGACTCACTAAATGGGATTACTTTTCGATTTTTTTCTCTTAAAAGAATGCCTGCATGAAACCTGTGCGTACCATGGATAATGTACACGTAGGTTAAACATAAACGGTACCAACCAGTGTTAGAGTTTTGAGCACATCAGTGCCTTTTTATGTATAAACTTTGGTATAAATTTTAATTGACTCGTCGAAAACAATGATTCGTTTGTGTGAAGTACTGTTTTGAATGACAACTTTTCCCTTTAACTTTTCCTTTCCTCAAACTTCAGTAACAGTATTTTTTACTGTGGCTTCATTTCCTATTTACATTGACAGCAATACAATTGTGAACTTGAATGTGGAAGTCTCTGTCAGAGTTGTATATCATTATTTTACACTTGGGCTATTTATTTAAATAACTTTTAACTTAAAAGAATAAAAATCACTAAAAGTGACCCCCAAATTCCTTATCTAAAATTATTAGGATACTTTCAAAAGCAGCATTTTAGAGCTTGTGATGACAGCTTTATGCCAAATAAGAGATTATAATTCCTTACTCACAATCATCTGGGAGAAATTTTAGATGGAATTTTTAATAAAACAAACAAACAAACAAACAAGTAGGCATCAAGGTTTTTTATCAAAGAGAAATAAATGGCTGTAAAAATATGTCTCCATGCCATTTTTTTCTTCTTTCTTCTTTTTCTTTTTTCCTTCTTTTTTTTTTTTTTAAGCCTGATTAATAAAGCTTCAAAGAGTGAGGCAATGTGGCTCGGCGCCTGTGGCTCAATCGGCTAAGGCGCCAGCCACGTACACTTAAGGTGGTGGGTTCGAATCCCCAGCCCTGGCCCGCCAAACAACTATGATGGCTGCAACCAAAAAATGGCCGGGCATTGTGGCAGGGACCTGTGGTCCCAGCTACTTGGGAGGCGGAGGCAGGAGACTAGCTTGAGCCCAGGAGTTGGAGGTTGCTATGAGCTGTGATGCCATGGCACTTTACCCAGGGGGACAGCTTGAGGCTCCATCTCCAAAAAAAAAAAAAAAAATGAGTGAGGCAATGTGAGCATGAGAAATGAAATCCTTACTTTGGAGCCCTGGAAGATGAAAGATGAGTGCCTGAGGGGAAGGGAGCTTGTCTCTGACTGCGCTGTAACAGCTTCTGCAGAGTGAAAGGTTTGCAGAGTTTCCTGCTAAAGAGCTACCTGGGA
>CAUYQV010007095.1:0-10317 GCA_963574575.1 Galagoides demidoff
TCATCACCACCATCACCACCACCATCATCACCATCATCACATCATCACCACCATCATCACCATCATCACCGCCATCACCACCACCATCATCGCCATCATCACCACCATCACCACCATCATCACCACCATCACCAACACCACCATCATCACCACCACCATCATCACCACCATCACCACCAACACCACCACCATCACCACCACCATCATCACCATCATCACCACCATCACCACCACCATCATCACCATCATCACCATCATCACCACCATCATCACCATCATCACCACCATCACCACCACCATCATCACCATCATCACCACCATCATCACCATCATCACCACCATCACCACCACCATCATCGCCATCATCACCATCACCATCATCACCATCATTACCACCATCACCACCATCACCACCATCATCCCATCACCACCACCATCATCCCCATCATCACCACCATCACCACCATCACCTCATCACCACCATCACCCCATCACCACCACCATTATCACCATCATCACCATCATCAACTTTGTTATAAACACTTACTGAACATGTGCTATATTCCAGGCACTTTTTTCAGTATATTACACACATTAATTCATTTTATTGTCACACAATATTCCTATAAGGTAAAAAAATATATTTTATCTTCAAACTACAAAAGTTGAAACTGAAAGACAAAGATATAATGCATAGAACTTTTTGTTTAAATAAGTATGTTGGGAATTCAAGAATATACCATCTGACATAGAGTTTTAACAACTTTTCCCTCAATGTAGTAGTTTTAGAATCAGAAAGAAGTAGGTTAAATATTTATATTAATACTAATATTAAAATAGTAGTTCTGTTATTCATTAGTTTGAGAACAATAATTAAGCAACAGATATAAGTCTTAGTTTTCTTTGAACTTTGAAATACATTTATATTAAATTTTCAAACTCCTAATATGATTTTAGTGCAAAAATCATACTTTAAGTGTAATTTTTAACTATATCTTAAACCAATCCCATTCTTTTTTTTTAACCTACATACAAATAAACTGTCTATTTCAGCTTTACATTGGTCTTCATAACCACCTGTTTACAATAACGTCTAAAAGTGTTGGTGTCTTGATACTTTCTGCTGTGAATCCCCTAATGTTAATTTAAAATCAAATTAACATTAAATATTTTTTTCACATTTATTTCACTGATAAATACCTTCTAGTATTAATTCTGGTAAGACTTAGTTTTTTATTCATTAAATTGAGTAAATGATAATACCTCTATCATAAAGTTGTGACTTTTAAAGAAAAGGACTGTGCAAAATGCTGCCATGTGTGAGAATGAAAATTAACCTTAAAATACCAAAGTAATGATTTTAGTGATTGCCTGTGTGTATGTGTGCATGCATGTGTGTGCACATGCGTACATGTGCATGTGAATGGGTTAAGTAATAGTGTTAGTCAAAGCTGATGTTTCCTTAGAGATTAAATTAGCCTCTGTGAAGATCTCACTAATCATCAGTCAAGGAGATTTTCAGTTGAAGTGCTTAATTAACTTAGTAACAGAATAAAGAATGCCACAGACAGAAGAAGTGAGGTGATGAGGAATCTAGATATCTATTTGTTGCCCTGAATTTTGTTTCAGAACGCCACAACAGTTTATTTTTCTTTTTTGTGTTCCTTCAAATTCTTTATTCCCTCCTATTTCATTTTATTTTCTTTTTCTTTAAAGGAAGAAAAGCATTTGTCCAGGATAGAATCTCAGAGGTAGTGAAACACACAAGGTTCTTCCTCCATCCCCTCTCCTTCTATGCATTTGAAACCCTAGAAGTAATAACACTGGGGGAAAAAAAATCCCCTTATGATAGATTTTCTCACAAGTGTTCATATATATATATATGTACTGTAAGACATATATATGGTGGTGATGGTGAGGACCAAAGATGATGATAACAACTGATAGTCATTGCTTCTAGTAACAAAACAGTTTTTCCTACAGTGGGTGAAGCTTCTGTCCTTGGTGAAACATGTTTTCCTTAGAGATGTTGATATGTGTATAATGTTTATTTTGCCTCAACCAAAATGATCTTTTCTATATGTACTTCCTGCATTGCTGTTATTACTTCCACTCTTGACCATAATTTACAGTTTTATTCCTATGGGAAAGGCATTACATTGTCATCTATAGAAGTTGGAAGAGCAGATTATTTCTCTTATCTTTAACTCTAGGAAACTCATTCATGCATGCCTCCGATGGAGATCAGAGGCAGGGCATCCAACAGAGGCAGGATGAATAGACCCAGGCTCCCATGGCTTGTCAGCATGGCTTTCAGAGAATAGCTATGCTGTCTCCATCTGAAGCCTCTAGGTTCATTCCCCCTCATGCATTCTGCTTTTACAGTCAGTCTCAATATGGATAGAAATTTAACACCCTCTGATATCACACTATAATCTAAAAGATTGTCTGCAAGTCTTTCAAAATAATCAAAGAAACTCTGGCTTCAAAGTTGGAAACTAGCTTAAAAACAGCATTTTTCAGAATTGTTTTGAGGCACCTTTGTGTTTTAGTGGTTACCATTGCCAAGAAAAAACCAAAATACTCAATTTTGGAAATATCTTTCTGTCTTAACTGTGGATGACTTAACATCAGGACAGAAAAGGGTTTGTCTTTATAAATAATGATGGTATTAAGAATCTTAAATTGAATAAATGGTGGGGAAAGTATAATTCAGTATCATGTCCTCAAATTGTGGCAAGACCATCATTTTAGTGATTTACTACAGATGTTTAAAAGAAGTTGATCCATACAGTGAGTAAGCTATTTTAGATATTTTTGTGGATTTTATGAGATGAGTCTTAGATTATTTTTTATATTTGTAGCATTAAATTGAGAAACTAGGAATAATTAAAACAGTAGAAAGTTGAAACTGGAATAAACAATGAATAGACCAGAGTGTTCATAGTATATGGAGCAGGCTTACTGAAAGGAAGGCAGTTTTGGGATTAGTAACTGATATATGATATGCATAAAAAGTACAACATTACAAAAGCTGTTATAGTAAACTATAGTCCCTAAATACTCCAAATAGTCCATCAGTAACTGAATTTAACCCATATTTTTGTAAGAGAAAATGTAAACAATTACAATTATCCAATACCCTGCTTGCAAACCAAGCCAAGAACTCCAATCAGGATTAACTCAGGTTTCCCTTCACTTTCCCTCTCTCTCTCCCCCGCCCCCTACCACACACACATACACAGCTTTAATTCAAAATTAGCCTGTTGTAGTATGTGATAAGACATTTTATAAACAATCCGTATCAGTTGAAAAAGTCAATTATAAAAGGTTAGAGCATAATGGTATAATAATGTCATAAGAAAGAAATACACAATGTCTCTATGTGGTGGAGAAGGTAGTATATTTGTTTCAGGTTATTTTAAAAGATGAACCCAAGTAACCAGAGGAAAATAACTTGCTTCAAAGCAATGAGCTCAGGTAGATGCACTCAGACTGTTTATTATAGATCTTATTGATTATGGAAGTAATTGCACATAGTACAGGTGTTTAACTGAAGATAAATAGGTTGCTCTTTAAAGATTTATTTTTTCCAGAATAGGAAACAAAAAGAGCCAAAGCAGAACTGTAAGGGGTATGCCTAAAAATTTCCCTCTGTAGCTCTCACAACATTTCCCTTGTTTTATGAGAAGAATGAGCAAGAATATTCTCGTGGTGGAGAAAGAATTATTGATAAAGTTTTCCTGAGAGTGTTTCTCCTAAAGCTTTGACTAACATTCTCAAAACTCTCTCCAAATAAGCAGTTGCCTCCAGAAAATCAATAACAAAATTCCCTGAGTATCCCAAGATATAATTGCTATGACCTCTTATCTTGGCTGGTATTGTTGCTTTGGCAGGACCACTTCCATCTCTTAGTAGACACTACTTTCATTGTTCTTTGTCTTCAGGATTCTTTTTAATCCTGATATGATTCATCTCCTGTTACAATTTTTCAAATAAGTCCATCTGTTTATGGATTTTCAGGATCTAACCCATTTGTTTAAATTTTCATAGAAAACTCTGCTCTTGCCTGCAGTTGATCTGGATGCAGTTTTTGGTACCAATGAGTGAAAAAATATGTTTAATTTTAATTTTTCAGATTTTGGAGGTGTCCAACTTGCTGTCTTTGGCTTCATGTGGATAATGTGGGGACCTTTTTTCTTGCTTATCTCTTGCGGCAGATATCACAGAAATTATGCATGGCTTTTTCTTTTTCTCATCAGCTTTCACTAGTGTTTGTGTATTTAATATATGGACAAAGACAATCATTCTTCTTCTGGTGTCGTTCGTAGTAACCAAAATGTTGGACACTACTGAAAACCCAACCAGTTCAGGTGTCTATAGTGATGGCATTGTTTTAGTCACTCTGCAATCTGGGTACAGACGAGATACAAATTTTTCTCTCCAACTGATGTAAATGGTATACCAGCACAGGCTGCCTCTTCAATGTCTTATCTATTTCCTTCTTATAGTGAGTTATTCTTTTTTAAACCACCAATTTCTTTGGAGTGTTACCTTTATAAATGTTCTTTTGTAAAAAATATGTTCAGTTTTAATTGAACACACAAAAGTCTGGTGTTTGTTCTTACATCAATTTAGCGGAATTTATGTTGCTTCAATAGAGGTTCTTTTCAAACTGGTGTTTTATCCTTCTTTATGCCTCAAACTGTATACTGTTTAGAACTGTTAGAACAAGTTAGAAAAAATTTATTTTGGTGGAAAAATTTTTATAAATCCATGCTTTTTCTTAAAATATGCATTTTCCATGGAATTTTTTGAAGACCCCTCATAATAATCATTTGGTGATCAATTATCTTCATCACAGTGAGGCCCAGATTTATCCTGGCTATTTAAAAAATTAAAACTTGCAGCACCAAAGTTATAGTACATTAGAGGAAATACAAAATAATTTGTGTCAGTGACTGCAGAGGAAACCAGGGTTTGTGGAAGAAAATGGATCTCTAGAGACCCATTACATCAGCAGAATTAGGAGTTTTGATCATTAACTGTTCATAGTTATTAGAATAGGGTTACAATCATCATGTTTCAGAGCTGTCTAAAGTGACCAAATCATGCTGGGATCAACAAGATGCCAATTATGTGACATTTAATATTGAAATTGCTTGGGGAAGAGGATCCATGCTGGATTTATATTACCTCAGTACAGTTTAGTAATCTGCAATTTTCTGTATTTCACCAACTAGTTTGGGCATGTAAGGCCAAATTGCATTAAAAAAAGCTGTACTTATGGTGGAGAGAGGTGCAAACACAGTAAGATAATGAAGAAATAGTGCTCAAACTTTAGTTTCTAAAGCACTGGTGTCTGGCGATAATCACTACCTGAGTGGAAGATTTGTGCTAAGTCACAAATTCTTCAAGCTTCCCCTTCTCAACTGGTAAATGCAAGTGATAAACTCTACCTCACACAGCTGTCATGAGAGTTAGATAGGATAAAATTCACAAACAGAATTTGTAAGCTATAAAGACTCTCTATGGTTGCAACTTAGAACTGTAATTCTTTTCATTTATGTTACTTTATTCACTTTATGCTATAGATCTGGGCTAGAGTCAAAGAATAATTGGTGACACTAATAGTTATAGAAGTAAATATATCACTGCTTACATGCCATTTTTCCCCCCAGAGAAGAGAACGGAAAAGTAAAACACAAATAATTGAGGAGAAAAAAGAGAAAATATTTTAAAAAAATCTTTCTGAATATTAGGAATAAGTTTTATGTAACAGAAGATAATGAGAAATAGCAGAGGAAATAGTACCACCCTGCTTGTAAAAATCTTGTTTTATTTCATTAAGGGGCATGTGTATGAAGTAACCATACAATGGTCCAGAATTAATATTTATAAGCTTGTATAAATAATGTTATATATAGGAATATTCTAAAGAGTAAGCAGGGATAGGTTTTTGAAGAATTAAATTCTATTTTTGTGTCCTGTTTTAATTTGAACAATATTCACAGTGACACTGCCCAAAGTTGTCAATGACAAAATTAGACATGACATATGACTCCAAACAGTCATTCAAAGTTTAAAATTCTGGAATATTATGAAACTGTTTCTAATGTACCACAGAATTTACAGCAAAGATATAGTTATTATCCTGTATTATTAATAAGATGATATACACACATATTTCTATAGCTCAAAGTGTACTTTAGTCACGAAACTTTTGATGCTTGAAAGACTTTCTGAAAACAAAATAGGAATAGGAATAAAATTCCTAATTTTTAGGATAAGAAATTAAGCAAAACTAAGTAAACAGTATTATGACACACTTTATTTTTTATGAACTTGGTGTGACAAGTTGTCCATAGTGATTTTTTACATTTCAGATTAATATTAGGGTATAAATGATTGAGTTACAGTGTTTGCATTTCTTAGGTAAAGTTCAAGTTGCAGTTGAGCCCTTCACCCAGGGGATGTGCTATATACTCTCATATTGTGTAACTTAGGTGAGAGCTCACCAATCAACCTTCCTCCTCCTTTCTCCTCTACTTCCTCCTCCTCCCCATCTGAATTCAATTGTCCAAGTTCCCATCAACACATGAATGGATTAATGAACTGTGGTACATGTATACCATGAAATACTATTTGGCCATAGAAAGATGGAGACTTTGCATCTTTTGTATTTACTTGGATGGAGAAACATCTTCTTAATAAACTACCACAAGAAAGGAAAAGCAAGTATTCAGGATACTCAATACTAATATGAAATCAAGAGATAAATAGTTACATGCCCACACCAGAGAAAAGCCCAATTGTCGATATTCATTTTATAGTGTTAAAGCTCCTATCCTTCATTCCCACATGATGTTTTTCAAAACATGTGATTATTTATCTCAAGTGGATAGAACAGCAAAGAATCTGGAGGTTTGAACTTCGTTGAGGCTGGCTGTTTCTCATAATTCCATTTCCCTGAGTCCAGTCCCAGCCATTCTGAGTATGCACACTGCTGGGCAGTGGCATAATCAACGGACAGAAGAATGTGTTTCTCTGCACTTTGACCACCTGTTGTCAGAAAACAAACTCAAAAAGTACAGCTTGTTGGGTCAGAATTTTTAACTCTTCACCAGGTCAATTGGAATTCCAGTGTCTGTTTTTGCCATTTGCCTTCTGCTGGATCTGAATTTAATATCTTTTTCTCATGTTCCCTGTAGGATAATTGAAGGGATCTGCCAAGGCTAACAAAGCCAGGCTCTCTGGTTGAATTCTGAAACTTTTGTTGATTAACCAATAAAAGCTTGACATATGATAAGCATTCTTTTCAGAGACCACAACTTCACATGAGAATCCTAAGACCAAAATTAAGTAAAATAAATTATATGGCAGTAGCAATTGTCTTTATTACACTACTAGCCTTGCATGAAGCTGGACGTTCTTGTAAGAGAGCAGAATGGGAGATTCTGATTGCTAATTTAACTTTTCTGTATACAGAAAAAGTAAAATAGAGGAATAAAACCTGGGTATATCAGGATAAGCAAGTTCCTTTTCAAAGCCCTAGAAGCATTCGTGGTTTTAAAAAGGCACTTAGAGGGGTGCCTGTAGCTCAAAGGAGTAGGGTGCTGGCCCCATAAGCCAGAGGTGGCGGGTTCAAACCCAGGCCCAGACAAAAACTAAAAAATAAATAAATAAATAAATAAATAAATAAATAAATAAATAATAATAAAAGGCACCTAACCACTTTCTTTCTTTGTGCTGAAAGAAAAAACTTAAAAGTAACATTTCCAAAATTAAAGAATCTGTTCACTTCACTTTACCTTTGCTGTTTTGACTGCTTGGGATTTACTTCACAGAGAAAACATGTCTTTGAAATTTAATTTCATGTTCGAGTTAGTTAACCCCTTCATAATGCTATGTCTCCAATTTCAGGAGACTATAATGGTGATTCATAGATATTATCTTCCTTGCTTGTAAACATTTACAGATAAGTTCTTTAGGTAAATAATATAAAGTTAAACAAACAAAACACTGAGAATATGAAGCATCTGTTCAAAGTAAGTTGCATTACTTCTTAAGATTATTTTTGTATACAAATTTGAGTCTAAATCAAATCAAATGAGGAGTTCAGTTAACCTCTTTTGATGGCTAATGTAGAATCACGAACTACTGAACAGTGAATCCAGTCCTTTATTTGTTGTTTTTTGTTGCTGTTGTCTATATTTCATTCACCATCAAGGAAGGTGACTTGAAATTATTGAGCATAAATAGATAATAAAAGATAACAAAAAGAGAAAGCATAAGAACTACGTGTTAGGTAATGCCTATCTAAAAACTTAAAACAAAAAAAAATGATTCAAAGATGAGTCCTTTCCACTATTACAGAAAAAAAAAATAGAAGTTTTGTAGTTAAAAAAAAAAAAAATAAGGTGAAGGGAGGGAGAGAGCAAGATGATGGCTGAGTAACAGCTTCTTTGCAAACAGGTCCAGTGCGACTGGGGAGAAGAGATTCCAGGCATCTCAGGGTTGAGGTCTCTGCCCAGAAACATCTCTTTGGGGAGGCAGGGAGACAGCGAGAGACCTCTGTACCCCAGGAGGAGGACAAAAGCAGTGGAGAAGTGGCAAATGGTTGTGTTTGATCTGAGGCTGCCACAGCTGTAACTACAACAGCAGTGAGATTGCAGACAGGGAAGGCCCTCCCTATGGTTGTTTTGTTTTTTTTGGAATTGGGCACTCAGTTGAATTACCTTGGGAGAACTTGGGTCAAGAGGGTGGGTAACTTTAAGCATTGTTCAGGGTCTGGGACTAAACTGCTAGGCCAGAACAGAGCTAACGTTGGTCTGCTGTGTGCCATAGGTAAATCCGTTGTGGGAGAACTGCCCTGCAAGTGATCTAGTGACTGTGAACAGAGCCAAAGGTAGGGGCTGAGACACCGGGAAAGAGTGGAGCTTTCAGTGTTTCGCAGTAGGAGGGCTGCCTTGAAACCTCAGCTCTCAGGGGCATAGAGTGGGGCTGGATTTTTTGCACCAGATAAGTGGGCAGCCACTTCAGGAGAGATCCCAGTAACAAGTGCTTTCCTGAGAAAGCTTTTGCTTAGCCAAGGTTAACAATTTAAAGTGTCTATTAAGTAGGCTGAGGAGATATTCAGGATCTCAACCCTGTGGGGTTTGCGGGCAAAGAAGTCAATAGAGGCCTCCAGTCTCCATCTCATACAGCTATATAAGCATTGTGATTAGCATCTCATAGTCAAGAAGATCACCTCTTGCTCAGACAATATTCAGCAAGATACATATACTGCTGTGGTTTTGCTTTCTTTTCATTTCAACATTTTCCCCTAGATTTTTCTTTACTTTTTTTTCTTTCCTCATTTTTCTAGTTTAAATATAATTTTCCATTGTTACCTTCTTTATTTAGTTATTTATATATTTTTTGGTGGGGCTGGGTTTGAACCCGCCACCTCCAGCATATGAGACTGGTGCCCTATCCATTTGAGTCACAGGCTAGTGTGTCTGCCCCTTTTATTTGGTTTTTCCCCAAATTTTATCCTGTAAGGTTTTCTGTTTGTTTGGTTTGGTTTGATTTATAGTACTTTTGTCTTTTGTCTCTATTTGGTGGAGGTGGGGTACCAGGTCTGCTCAGGATGGTAAAGAGCCACTGACCTTAAAGGAACCACCCAACCCAGCACCCCCAGTGGTTGGGGGTTTTTAAGCTGTGGGTCAAAGTGCCCTACAGTACACCTTTATTATTCCTGTCTCCTTTCTGTGCCTCTCTTCTTTTTGTCGATATTCCCTTTCACTCACTCCTCTCCTAAATTATGAAGATTTCCATGGCAATTCCAACAATAACAAAAATAAACAAATGGGGCTTTATTAACCTGAAAATGAATCTTTACAGCTAAGGAGACAACAACCAAGCAAATAGACAACCTGCACAATGGGAAAGGATACTTCTATATTTTGAATCAGACAAAAGCTTGATAACTAGGATCTATAGAGAACTCAAATTAATCCATATGAAAAAACCCAACAATTCCATATATCAATGAGCAAGAGAGATGAACAGAACCTTCTCTAAAGAAGACAGACAAATGGCTAGCAAACATGATAAAATGGTCATCATCCCTAATTATTAGAGAAATGCTAATCAAAACCACTCTGAGATATCATCTAACTCCAGTGAGAATGGCCCACATCACAAAATCTCAAAACTGCAGATGCTGGCATGGATATGGAGAGAAGGGAACACTTTTACACTGCTGGTGGGACTGCAAACTAATACAACCTTTTTAGAAGGAAGTATGGAGAGCCCTCAAAGAAGTCAAGCTAG
>CAUYQV010007100.1:0-24234 GCA_963574575.1 Galagoides demidoff
ACAGGCACCCGCCACAATGCCTGGCCATTTTTTGGTTGCAGCCATCATTGTTGTTTGGCAGGCCGGGCTGGGGATTCGAACCCGCCACCTTAGGTGTACGTGGCTGGCGCCTTAGCCAATTGAGCCACAGGCGCTGAGCCAGGAAATAGAACTTTTTGAGACAGAGTCTCACTTTCTTGCCCCCAGTAGAGTGTCGTGGCGTCACAGCTCACAACAACCTCAAACTCTTGGGCTCAAGCTCTTGCCTCAGCCTCCCGAGTGGCTGAGACCACAGGTGCCCACCACAAAGCCCAGCTATTTTTAGAGACAGGGTCTCGCTCTTGCTCAAGGTGGTCTCAAACTCCTGAGCTCAGGCAATCCACCTGCCTCAGCCTCCCAGAGTGCTAGGATTACTTTACAGGCATGAGCCAGCACACCCGACCCCTACTTTAAAAACATAACTTGTGAAGTAGGCACTTATCATATATTTATTTAACTTATTGTGAGGCAACAAGCTGGAGATTAAAGCTGGGGAATGTGAGAGGCAGTGGTAAATGCTAGTCAGTGGAAGAAAGTGCTGGATACAATTAGCTGTAGGACTGGTTAGGGTCCTACCTTTAGCTACACATGGGTTATATATCCTATAGGCTAATAAAACTGTAAACTTCAAAGATATCTTTCCTACAAGCAGAAACCCTTTGTATCTCTGTCAGCCAGAAATAATCACCATTTTATATTCTTTTTTTTTAGACAGAGTCTTACTAGGTCACCCTCGGTAGAGTGCTATGGCTGTCACAGCTCACAGTAACCTCAAACTCTTGGGTTTAGGCGATTCTTTTGCCTCAGTCTCCCAAGTAGCTGGGACTATAGGCGCCCACCACAACGCCCGTCTATTTTTTTGTTGTAGTTGTTACTGTTGTTTAGCTGGTCCGGGTCGGGTTTGAACCTGCCAGCCTGGGTGTATGTGGCTGGTGCCCTAGCTGCTGAGCTACAGGTGCCAAGCCAACCATTTTATATTCTATAATTAGCTTTAGTCTTTAGAGTCTGGGCCTAATCAATAGTAAATAGTTAAACAAAGTTTCACCCCCAAAGTCAAGTAATCTGGAGGTACACTTGTTGGACAGTCCTCTAGTTTAATTAGAAAGCATGGGCTCGGTGCCTGTAGCTGAATCGGCTAAGGCGCCAGCCACGTACACCTAAGGTGGCGGGTTCGAATCCCCAGCCCAGCCCGCCAAACAACAATGATGGCTGCAACCAAAAAATGGCCGGGCGTTGTGGCGTGCGCCTGTGGTCCCAGCTACTTGGGAGGCGGAGGCAGGAGACTCGCTTGAGCCCAGGATTTGGAGGTTGCTATGAGCTGTGAAGCCATGGCACTCTACCCAGGGGGATAGCTTGAGGCTCTGTCTCAAAAAAAAAAAAAAAAAAAAAAGAAAGAAAGAAAGCATGTACTTGTCTTTTCTTTATAGCTTTATAACCATGCATTTCTAAATACCAGAATTTTGTTTCTCCTAATTTTGAACAGAGAACATATAATTTTGGGGTGTCTTGCTGCTTTTGTACAACATCGTGTTTAAAGATTCATCTATGTTTGCATGTAGCAGTACAATATTTTTCATTGCTGTGTGGTATTCCATTGTGATTGTGCCACATTTTATTGATTCTGTTGTTAGTAGCCATTTAGATTGTTTCTGAGTGCTAGGGACATTCTCATAGGTATTTTCTGATGCTTGTTTAGAGTGGAATAGCTAGATCTTAGAGTGCATGTTCCTTCGACTTTCCCAGATAATGCTGAACTACTTTCCAAGTGGCTATACTGATTTACCCTCCCACCAGCAATGACAAGTTTCAATTGTTCCACGTTCTCGGATGTGTTCATTTTTTTTTTGCATCACAGCTCATAGCAACCTCCAACTCCTGGGCTCAAGCCAGTCTCCTGCCTCCGCCTCCCAAGCAGCTGGGGCCACAGGCGCCCGCCACAACGCCCGGCCATTTTTTGGTTGCAGCCATCATTGTTGTTTGGCGGGCCGGGCTGGGTATTCGAACCCGCCACCTTAGGTGTACGTGGCTGGCGCCTTAGCTGATTGAGCCACAGGCGCCGAGCCGATGTGTTCATTTTCACCACTTTGACCATCTGTGGTGACATCTCATTGTGGCTTTTTTTTTTTTTTTTTTTTTTGAGACAGAGCCTCAAGCTCTGTCGCCCTGGGTAGAGTGCTGTGGCATTACAGCTTACAGCAACCTTCACCTCCTGGGCTCAAGCAATTCTCCTGCCTCCGCCTCCCAAGTAGCTGGGACTACAGGCGCCTGCCACAATGCCCGGCTATTTTTTGGTTGCAGCTGTCATTGTTGTTTGGCGGGCCAGGGCTGGATGCGAACTCACCAGCTCAGGTGTATGTGGCTGGTGACTTATCCGCTTGAGCCACAGGTGCTGAGCCCTCATTGTGGCTTTAACTTGCATTTTTCTGGTTACTAATGAAGTTGAGTACAAATTTATATTTGTTTTAAAAACATTGTGAGTGGCTCAGTGCCTGTGGCTCAATCAGCTAAGGCGCCAGCCGCGCACACCTAAGGTGGTGGGTTCAAATCCCCAGCCCGGGCCCACCAAACAATGATGGCTGCAACCAAAAAATGGCCGGGCGTTGTGGCGGGTGCCTGTGGTCCCAGCTACTTGGGAGGCGGAGGCAGGAGACTCGCTTGAGCCCAGGAGTTGGAGGTTGCTGTGAGCTGTGATGCCATGGTACTCTACCCAGGGGGATAGCTTGAGGCTCTGTCTCAAAAAAAAAAAAAACAAAAAAAAAACCATTGTGAGTCTTGAGTAGTTTCTGTACCTCAAAGGAGTAGGGCGCCAGGCCCATATCCTGGAGCTGGCAGGTTCAAACCTGGCCCCAGCCAAAAACTGCAAAAAAAAAACAACAAACTTTGTTTAGGGCAGTGCCTCTAGTTCAGTGGGTAGGGCGCTGGCCCCATATATTCAGGGTGGTGGGTTCAAACCCGCCCCCGGTCAAACTGCAACAAAAAAAATAGCCAGGTGTTGTGATGGGTGCCTGTTGTCCCAGCTACTCGGGAGGCTGAGGCAAGAGAATCGCCTAAGCCCAGGAGTTGGAGGTTGCTGTGAGCTGTGATGCCGTGGCACTCTACCGAGGGTGACAAAGTAAAAATGTCTCTACAAAAAAAAAAAAAAAAAAATCATTGTGAGTCTCTGATAGGAAGGAGCATTGTTGCCTGGTAGCTGAGAGCTAAGCTCTGAGGTTAGAAGTGGATTATGACTTAACCTACCACTCGCCTACCTCTTGAGCTTTGGTTTGTGAAGTATGGACGCTAATGGTAAGTTGGGCTGACTGAGAAAAGGAAATGAATAATGCATATAAGGACACCAAATAATACTTCAACAAATGGGAGCTGTTGTTATTTTTGAAAAAAAGAATGTGCTGCTGGGCATCATGCCTGTAATCCTGGCACTCTGGGAGGCCGAAGCAGGTGGATTGTCTGAGCTCAAGGGTTCGAGGTCAGCCTGAGCAAGAGTAAGACCCCATCTCTGCTAAAAATAGAAAAACTAGCTGGATGTTGTGGCAGCAGGGACCTGTAGTCCCAGGTGCTCCCGAGGCTGAGGCAGGAGGATCGCTTGAGCCCAAGAGTTTGAGGTTGCTGTGAGCCAAGATGCCATGGCATTCTATCCAAGGTGACAGAGTGAAACTCTGTCTCCAAAAAAAAATAGTGACTAGTCACTGGACTCCAGCCTGAGTAACAGAACAAACAAGATCTTGTCTAAAAAAAAAAAAAAAAAAGAGTCTGGCTAGTGAGTTGATTATTCCATTCAATGCCTGATGTCCCTTTACTAGCCATGATGTGCAATCATGTGAGAAGCAATATGTGGAAAGCCCGACTTTTGTTTTCCACCACAGTCTAGAGAGCGGGGGCGGGGGGGGGTCAGAAAACGGAACATCAGCTGGCAGAGCCTTGCATGTCCACACTCACCGTGGAGTCCTGGTGAACAAAAGCCTGGTGTGTGGGCAGGGTCCTTAGGACTGGGCCCCTGGAATCATGTGTACTTAGGTCTCGTGGGTGCAGTTAGAGTGTGGCCTTCTTCCGTCTAAGTCCAGGACAGTCCTTGAGCTGGAGATCTGCTGATGTCTGGGCATGTGGCAGCCCTCATCTGGGGCTCTTAGAAGATCAGAACTTTGCTAAGTTTGGATCAGGGATCAGCTAGGCTGTTGGAGTCTGGGAAATGTTTCTTTGCCTTTGGGATGTGTTAACACCTCCTCCTGTGCCTATTTGCTTAACGAACCACTAGGTGGGCCAGCAAAGCAACAGCAGTTTCCTCCTGTGCTGGGGAGAGGAAAGAGAGGAAGTTGAAGGTATGGAAATTTTGTCTAGGTGGGCCCAGGCAAGAGGGAGCCAGCCTGGCTCCTTCTCAGCCCCTCTGTCCTCTCTGTGCTGTGTCTCCTGAGTTTGCATGAATGGTGTCCTCCTCTCTCCAAATTAGGGTGACAATCAGATTATCATGCTTTCTCAGCATGAAAGGGGGTGCTATTAATATTTATTTGTAAGCATCAGACTAGAAGTGGGACTAGAGGCAGACTTGGGTGTGTGGTCACCCTGCCTCATGCCTGTTCTGAGGAAATTGGCTGGGTAGCTGTGACTTTGTCCTTGTGTCACCATCTTCCGCTGGTGTTGAGCAATGAAAGCTCTGCTTCAGGAAGTCGTTTCTGAGCCTCATTTTCCTCTTCTATAAATGGAAATTCAAGTGTCTATGTCAGCTTGTAAGTTGGACTTTAGTTCACAAACTCATCCTAGAAAAAGTACCACCTACCTCATTGCTGAACATCGCTGCGGTCACCTTTGAAGCGCTCCCATTGGGAAGCTATGAAGGACATCAGCACCTAGTCTCCCCTTTCAAGCAATTTTGGAGCCTTTTTCTGGAATGGCCATCAAAGCTGTCATGGTATTCATCAGTGGTATGTCCAGTGAGAAAATAAATAAAACCGTCATTGTAGGAGGTCTGACAATTAAGTTTGAGAACTTGTTGTGGAAAATGTGCTACATCCCTCATCACTGAACATCACTTCCGAGTACTCTCCTTGGCCATCTGGTGACCATAATGATATTCAGAAATTAGGTATGTGAGCACTTTTTCTAGGATGAGTTTGGGAACTCAATTGTCTGACCTCATGATTTTTAGAGCAATTGTCAGGGTCAAAGGAGGTAATCTACAAAGAGCTTTGGTGAACTCAGTGTGAAGAGCTCTGTGGATGTGAGGTCAATGATACTGATAGTAGCAGGTGGAATGGCCATGGTAGGGGGCAGGGTATCTTATGTTCAGGCTGTCATTACTCCAGCTGTCTGGATCAAATGACTTCACTTTTATTTATTCATTTATTTTATCTGTTTATTTATTTAGAGACAGAGTCTTGCTCTTCACCCAGGCTGGAGTCCTAGGTTCAAGTGATCCTCCTGCCTTAGCCTCCCAAATATAAGCTGGGGCTCTAGGCAGGTGCCACCATGCACAGCTAATTTTTATTCTTATTTATTTATTTAGAGATGAGGTCTTGCTGTGAGGCTAGTCTCAAACTCTAGGCAGGTGCCACCATGCACAGCTAATTTTTATTTTTATTTATTTATTTATTTATTTTTAGAGATGAGTTCTTTCTGTGAGGCTGGTCTCAAACTCCTGGCCTCAAGTGATCCTCCCACCTCAGTTTCTTGAAGTGCTGAAATTTCAGGCATGAGCCACTGTGCCTGGCTTGGCCTTAATTTTATATACATCTATCCACATGTGTTGACTTTTTAAGGAGCAAGATGATTTTAGTTTCACCAGCCACTTGTGGAAATATCTATGTGTCCACTTTCTTTTTTTTTTTTTGAGACGGAGCCTCAAGCTATCCCCCTGGGTAGAGTGCCATGGCATCACAACTTATAGCAACCTCCAACTCCTGGGCTCAAGTGAGTCTCCTGCCTCCGCCTCCCAAGCAGCTGGGACCACAGGCACCCGCCACAATGCCCGGCCATTTTTTGGTTGCAGCCGTCATTGCTGTTTGTTGGGCCCGGGCTGGGGATTTGAACCCGCCACCTTAGGTGTACGTGGCTGGCGCCTTAGCTGATTGAGACACAGGTGCCGAGCCTATGTGTCCACTTTCAGCTTAGAGTTTGCTTAGGTTTCTAGAGCTGGTCAGGGTCCTCAGGACCACCTGGGAGCAGATGGGGAAATAGAGCCTCAGCAGGGATAGGGACTCTCCCAGGTCATATGGATAAGGGTAGGACTCTCACTCTCCCAGGGATGAGGCATGGAGGTGGGGGGCAGTGTAGCCCCTGATGAAGGACTGAACCTATGGGAGACTGGTTGGGGGACAGAAGAGGCCTGGGCTTCTGAGATGCCCAGTGCCCTGGTAGGAGGAGCAGGTGGAACGCAGCTATGCCTTCATCCCCAGGCTCCCTGTCACCCATCACTAACCACTCCCAGGGAAGGGGCCGTCCTCCAGGGTAGCTGGACCCCCAGCATCAGGGACACCTATATCTCCAGGCCACCTGCTGGCCCCCTCAGGGCTTAGAGTAGACCTCCATTCACCTCCACATCTGCACTTCCCTTCCTGGTCACTGATTCTAGGTGTCAGGCCTCTTTGCATTAACAGAAAGTAAACAAGGGAAACTATCCTTTCTCACTCCAGGATAAAAGTCAGAAGGGCAAGCTGGAACATATTCTTCTTAGCAAAGTATCTCAAGAATGGATGAAAAAGTATCCAATGTACTCAGCCCTACTGTGAAACCAATTTATAGCTTTCTTATGAAAGCTATAACCCAATTATAGCCCAAGAAGAAGAAGAAAGGGGAGAGGGAGGGGAGGGGAGGGGGGAGGATAAATGGACGGAGGGTAATCAGTGGGATCACACCTACGGTGCATCTTACAAGGGTACATGTGAAATTTACTAGGTGTGGAATATAAATGTCTTAACACAATAACTAGGAAAATGCCGCGAAGGCTATGTTAACCAGTTTGATGAAAATATTTCAAATTGTATATAAAACCAGCACATTGTACCCCATGATTGCATTAATGTACACAGCTATGATTTAATAAAAAAACGAAAAATCCCAAAAAGAAAAAAAAAAGTCAGAAGGGCAGATGCCTTGTGACCCTAGAGGTCTGGGGGAGGGGGTGTCCTATTCCCTTGTCCACCTCCCCCCACTACTCGTGGATAGGGGTCACTAAGGAAGAGAGTCTGGGGAGATTCACCTTTTGCCCTGTATGTGTAAAGACTCCACCCTGGGTGCCCTTCCAAGTGGGAGATGGGGGTCCGATGGCTTTTCAGTCTAGCCAGGGCTAGCTGCCTCCTCCTCAGGAATTGGCTCAGCCCATTTCACCTTTGGGTGTGGGTTCCTGCTTGAGTATGAAGTCAGGAGGCAGGGAAAGGAACGGGCTGGTCCTGACCCAAACCCCTAAGGGAGCCGCTTTCCAGACTCTGTCCTGGGCTTTGCTGCTGCTGCCTGGCCTATTTCCTCAGCCCAGGCTGCAGGAACAAACTGCTGTTTAGCCAGCAGAAGTGATTGGCCACGGCTCCTTCAGCCCAGCTATTAACGCATAAGCTCTACCCAGCCAATTGTTAACTCTTGCCCTCCTGACATGGCAGCAAGTGCCAAGTGGGGGAGAAGGCAGCAGAGACAGAAAGCGTGTAACTGCCCTGGGGGTGGGCAGCATGGATCAGACCCTGACCAGGGGCTTCCACGTCAGGGGATCTCCAGAAAACAGAGCAGGCTTTGCCCCTCCTTTTTCTCTATTCTTCCACCTTCACCCCATTTTCCAGATCAGAAAAAGGCAGGGCAGGATGCTGGTGGACAGGAAGTGAGAATCAGCTTCCAGTCATGTGCCCAAGACTTGAGCAGAATTCAGGCCTGGGCCTGCCTGGAAAGGGCCAGTTTCTCTCATGTCCTGGTGTCCTGTTTTCCAAGTTGCCCTTGGGAGGTTGTGGAAGGCTGTCACTCTCTGTTCCACTTCCTTCCCCACCCCCAGGCCAGCCTAGTACTCACAGGGCACTCAAACCCTGAGCCCTAGCACCTTTCCTTGGTTGTTACCCCCCTCCATTTCCTCCCTGAAAAGTGAAGGGAATAAACCCCAGTGAGGGTCTTCAAGATGGGATATAGGCAACACATCTTGGTGAGGGTACAGGAAGAAAACCTTAGAACTCCTGGTTCTGGGCTCAGTGCCTGTGGCTCAAGTGGCTAAGGTGCCAGCCACATACACCTAAGGTGGCAGGTTTGAATCCAGCCCGGGCCTGCCAAAACAACAATGATGGCTGCAACCAGAAAAATAGCTGGGCATTGTGGCGGGTGCCTGCAGTCCCAGCTACTTGGGAGGCTGAGGCAGGAGACTCATTTGAGCACAGGAGTTGGAGGTTACTGTGTGCTGTGATGTCACAGCACTCCACCTAGGGGGACAGCTTGAGGCTCTGTCTCAAAAAAAAAACAAAAAAAAAACCTCCTGGTTCTGGAGCACGTAGCTCAGTTGACAGGCAATGACTACATACACTAGGGTGATGGGTTTGAACCTGGCCCAGGCCTACTAAGCAGCAGTGTCAACTGAAACCAAAAAATAGCCGGGTGTTGTGGCGGGCGCCTGTAGTCCCAGCTATCTAGGAAGCCATGGCAAGAGAATCATCAGCCCAAGAGTTAGAGGTTGCTGTGAGCTGTGATTTTATGGCACTCTACAGAGGGTGACAGCTAGAGACTCTGTCTCAAAGAACTCCTGGTTCTTTTTCATATCATACTTTTGTTATTCATATTTTTTGTGTAAGTTTTACAATATACATTCCATATTTGTAAAATGATATTTCTGTACAACTTATAAAATACACCTAATTCAGGAGAATTGTTCTTTAAAATATTTAACCAACAAGAATATGCAGCCAAAGCATTTTGGCAAGCGAGGGTCAGCAAACTTTTTCTGTAATGTGCTGGACAGTAAATATTTCACGCTTTGCGGGCCGTATAGTCTCTGCGGCAGCTACTGGGCTCTGTAGTTATGCGTGAAAGTTGCCATAAGTAAGAGGTAAATGAATGGGTGTGACCATGTTCCAATAAAACTTTATTTCCAGAGACTGAAATATGAATTTCAGAGAAATTTCATGTGTCATGAAATAATGAAACATTATCTCTCTACTCCCCTCCCCACCAACTGCATTAAAAATTGTAGAATACATTCTTAGCTTATGGGCTGTAAGGAAACAGGCCTTGGGCTGGATGTGGTCCCTGGACCATAGTTTGCCAATTTCTGCTCTAGACCACTTGTTTTCAGACTTGAGCCTACTTCAGACTTACCTGGGGTGCTTTTTAGAGATGCATATTCCAGCACCCCAGCCCTGATTTGGAAGATTCTCTGGAAGGCCCTAGAACCTGCCTACTAACAAGCTGTCCAGTTGAGTCAGAAGCAGGTAGTCTGGAGACTGGAGCTTAAGAAATATAGCTAGAGGGTCTTCAGGGTCCTGGTCTATTCATTTGATCACCCTAAGGCCCCAGGATCAGAATGATCGGCTCCTTCACCACCTTCCAGGAGCTTCCATCCAGTAGGGGACACTGGTATGGACAGCACACCCAGTTGTTGCTGTTGTAGGAGCTGATGGATTCAGCCTGGGAACCAGGGCCAGAGGCCCCAGAATGAGGTGCTGAGATGGCCTTGACGGATGAGAGAAGGCTAGACCACCCCTGAGTGGTGAGGATGGGCTGTCTTCAGCTTCTTGATTCCTGCCCTTCCCCACCATTTGTCTAGATGACCTTGGCAGGTTCCTTGGCCTCTCTGGATACCAGGGGCTGTGAGAGAAGCTGGTGGGGAGGACTGAGTGGTCTAATATGCATGCCATGTGTGGAATAGGCCTGCTACATGGTGTCTCCTTCCCTCAGTCCCACATCCACCCTGTCTTAGGGACCTAAGGGCAGGGCATTGCCTCATGTCTGGGCGTGCGGCATAAACAGGTTCAGCTGGAGGTGATTTCCCATTTGGGGCAATATATGTATGTAAGAGTCCGTGACTCATCTGATTAGGGAGTCTAGGGGATCTTGTTTCTGTCACAGTTGGACCAGTCAGGCTGCCATTCACTATCCTTGTTTGGCTTTGTTCTTGAGATGGGCCCTTTCCATGGAGTGGGCGGGATGGCTAGCAGTAGCCCCAGACTTGTGCTCTCCACCTGCCCCCTCTCAGCGCCTGCAGGAAAGACCTCTGCAGGCTCTGACTGCCCAGAGAACGGCCCCCTCTGGCCAGGTCTGCATCTGAGCACCCCAAGTCAACCTTTCCCTTTTCCTCTCCCCCTGCCCCTCCTTCCTAAACTCTGGCTGCCCTGAAGACCCCTGCCTCTCAATCCCAGATATCTGCACACTCGAACTCCTATGCTCTCCTGCCCTTTATATCTTTTTTTTTTTTGAGACAGAGCCTCAAGCTGTTCCCCTGGGTAGAGTGCCCTGGCATCACAGCACACAACAACCTCTAACTCCTGGGCTCAAGTGAGTCTCCTGCCTCAGCCTCCCAAGTAGCTGGGACCACAGGCGCCCGCCACAACGCCTGGCTATTTTTTGGTTGCGGCCATCATTGTTCTTTGGCGGGCCCGGGCTGGATTCGAACCCACCACCTTAGGTGTATGTGGCTGGGGCCTTAGCCGCTTGAGCCACAGGCGCCAAGCCCTGCCCTTTATATCTTTAAGTCCTCCTTGTCATTCAGTGCTTAGCTCCAAGTTTACCTCTTCCAAGAGGCCTTCCCTTGATTCTCCAGGAGAAAGAAACCTCAGCCCCTGAACCCCTCACCCACCCTCCGGGGCAGGGTGCTGGCCCCGTATACTGAGGGTAGCAGGTTCAAACCCGGCCCTGCCCAAACTGCAACAAAAAAATAGCTGCACGTTGTGGTGGGCACCTGTAGTCCCAGCTACTCGGGAGGCTGAGACAAGAGAATAATAGCCTAGGCCCAGGAGTTGGAGATTGCTGTGAGCTGTGACACCACAGCACTCTACCAAGGGCGGCGATAAGGTGAGACTCTTTCACTACAAAAAAAAAAAAGATTGCCCTTGTGCACGTCTGTATTTCTAGCATTGTGGGAGGCAAACAGATTGCTTGAGCTCACTGAGTTCAAGACCAACCTGAGCAAGAGTGAGACTTCATCTCTAAAAAATAACCGGGCGTTATGGTGGGCGCCTATAGTCCCAGCTACTCAGGAGGCTGAGATAAGAGAATCACTTGAGCCCAAGATTTTGCGGTTGCTGTGAGCTGTCATGCTACAGTATTCTACCAAGGGTGACAGAGTGAGACTGTCTCAAAAGAAAAAAAAGACTGCCTCTGTGGCTGGGCACAGTGGCTCACACCTGTAATCCTTATACTCTGGGAGGCTGAGGCAGGTGGCTTACTTGAGCTCAAGAGTTCTAGACCAGCCTGAGCAACAGTAAGACCCCATCTTTACTAAAAATAGAAAAACTAGCTGGGTGTTGTGGCAGGCACCTGTAGTCCCAGCTACTTGGGAGTCTGAGGCAAAAGGATCTCTTGAGCCCAAGAGTTTGAGGTTGCTGTGAGCTATGATGCCATGGCACTCTACCGAGGGTGACAAAGTGAGACTCAAAAAAAAAAAAAAAGACTGCCCGCACCTTTCCATTCTGTAGGGCAATTACCTGTTGGAGAATCTCCTTCCCAGTAAACCAGTCTTCTTGAAGGTGGGACCCACTTTTCTTCCTTATTCATCCTCTTGGCCCCAGTGGATGGCTCAGGTCTGTGCACAGAGCGGATCCATTAAATGTGGAAGGAAGGTCCCGCAGAGGGCATAGCACAGTTGCCTGTGAACAGGGGAAATGCTGAGTTTCCAAAAGCATATTCCTCTCTTTCGTTCCTGGTCATCCTGACTGTCTCAGGAAGGAGTGGATTGCCCATGGTGTCCACAGAGAGCAGCAGCCCACATCTTTGTCCTGGGGGCCGCATTGGCCGCACTCAGTGGGGTGGCCTAGCTCCTCCTGGTCTGAATCGTTTGTGGTGTTCTTGAACAGGCGCACCTAATACACGCCTCACTATCTACCTGAGATCGGGGGAGGGGGGTGCCTGGGAACATGGATCTTACCTCTCCCCCTGTCCCATATTGGCCCAGCATTGGGCCTGAGGAGGCTCAGGTTGGGTGAGAGTAGCTGGACAGGAGGCTGAGGTGATGCTGAGGGCAGCGGGCCGGCCAGCTGCAGGACCAGGGTGCCACCAGGTGCAGGGAGCTGCTGGTGAGTCTGACACAGTCACAGGAGGCCATCGGGATAGTTCCTCAGAATTGTGAGGCGGAAAGGGCTGGAAGAGGTGCCACAGAGGATGAGAACAGAGGAGGACTGGAACTGATTAGGGTCTGAATCTAGCTGGGGAAACCCCAAACCCGTGTTCTTGCCCCACCTTGGGACTCAACTTAAAGAAGAAGAAAGTGGATGAGGGTCTGTTCCTGTCTGACTCCATTGGCCAGGAGCATTGAGCTGGGGCTGGCGCTTGGGATAGAAAGAGAGGTCCCTTTCTGGTGGTTGGGGGTGGGTGCTTCTTCTGGCTGACCCTGCTTAGGTCTTTGTGATGGAGCTGGCAGGGGCTGCAGACTCTCCACATTGGCCAAGCCCTCCATCATAGCATCTACGTGTCTGGGCAGAGAATGCACCTTCCCTCCCCTCACCTGACTTTACAGGCTGGGCAGTTGCCTCATCCCCTGCCTCCTGACCTTGGCCACTCATGCTCCCAGCCCCAAGCAAGTAACAGCCCTCAGACAACACAAGGCCCAATTTAAAGTTCTCTTACGTGATGGTGGTAGAGGCGGGGTTCCCTACAGCTAACAGTGTCTTGTGGTGACAAGGGGCTAGATTAAGGTGTTGGAGCCTCAGGTGCCTGCCTGTCCAGTGGGCTGGTCTTCACTAGAGCAGTAGGCCTCTCTTTGCCTACTTGGGAACCTAACAAGAGGAGGATCCCATTTCCAAGATAGCAGCAGCCTACTCTTAGGGAGGGTTTGGCATTTCCTTGTCCTCACTGTCCAGGGTTCAGAGTATTCCTAGACTCTGGCCTCTGTGACATCATGCACAGGCCTTAGGACCTGCATGCAGCTCACTTCACTTGTGTCCCTTTGGTTTCCTTTTTTTTTTGAGACATAGTCTCACTGTGTCACTCTTGGTAGAGTGTCATGGTGTCATCATAGCTCACAGCAACCTCAAGCTCATGGGCTCAAGGGATCCTCCTACATCAGCCTCCCGAGTAGCTGGGACTACAGGCACTCACCACAATGCTTGGCTAGTTTTTTCTATTTTTAGTAGAGACAGGGTCTCACTCTTGCTCAGGTTGGCCTTGAACTCCTGAGCTCAAGGGATCCACCTGGCTCGTCCTTCCAGGGTGCAAGGATTACAGACCTGAACCACTTTGCCTGGTCTCTTTTTTTCCTTCTTTTTTTTTTTTTGTTTTGTTTTGTTTTGTTTTGTTTTAGAGACAGAGTCATTTTGTCACCCTTGGTAGAGTGCCGTGGTGTCACAACACATAGCAACCTCCAGCTCTTGGGGTTAGGTAATTCTCTTGCCTCAGCCTCCTGAGTAGCTGGGACTACAGGCGCCTGCCACAACACCTAGCTATTTTTTTGTTGCACTTTGGCCGGGGCTGCGTTCAAACCTGCCACACTCGGTATATAGGGTCACTGGGCCACAGGCGCTGCCCGTCCTTTCTTTCCTTCTTGTCTGCCACACAAGGACTGGGCTGTCCCCCTTGTAAGGTGCTGATGAGGCCAAATGAGCCTGTGACATGAAGCACCTGCCGTGGCTCCTGGCACATAGTAAGAGCTCAAGAAACAGGAGTTGCTACTGTGCTTACTGTTGGCCAGGTAGACACCCCTGCCGCAGGCATATAAAAATGATATAGCTCACAGTCATGTGAGGCTTCAGTTTTTGTGTCCCTGTCACATCCTTCATGTCATTACATCCTCCGACAACACCAGAGGGAGACATCAGATTCCCATTTTGCAGAGGTGGAAACTGAGGCTTGGCAAAGTGAGGTAGTTTATCCAAGGGCACAGACTTGGCTCTCTCTGCCTAGAGCCCCTGGAGAGTCTCTCTCCTCCCAGGAACTTGAATGCCAACAAGAGGGGACTGGTTGGCTTGCTGGGTTCTTTACCCTGCACCTTCTGTCCCTGCAGATAAAATACCATGAGGAGTTTGAGAAGAGCCGCATGGGTCCCAGCGGGGGCGAGGGCTTGGAGCCGGAGCGCCGAGACTCCCAGGACAGCAGCAGCTACCGGCGACCCCCGGAGCAGCAGCAGCCCCACCACATCCCGACCAGTGCCCCAGGTGAGTGGGGCAGGGGACACATGGCCAGGCCAGGACTGGGGTGAGATGGATGTGGGAGAAGCCTCGTCCACACACACACCCCTCTCCCCAGGAAGAGGATTGCTGCTCTGAAAATGAGGGTCAGGCCTGTGCTAGGCACACGTGGACGTAAGCCTTTGGAAAGTGGGGTTTGAACCAGGTTGGGGGTGGGGAGGAATACATAATAGGGACTTTGGGTGACTCCAGGAGGTAAAGGACTGGTTCTGAGTCCCATTGTCCCTTCCTCTAGTTTACCAGCAGCAGCAGCCAGTGGCCCAGTCCTATGGTGGCTACAAGGAGCCGGCAGCCCCTGTTTCCATACAGCGCAGTGCCCCTGGTGGCGGCGGGGTGAGTAGCCCTGGCTGGAGGGGAGAGGCCTAAGGAGGCTGGAGCGGAGTGGGCCTCAGGGAAGGCCCCCTGAACACAGGCCTTTGCCCCTGGCCCTTATTGTCTGTGTGAGTCCCAGAGATCTCCTCTCCTCTGAACGGAGAGGAACTGTAGGGTAGTGGGCAGAGCCTGGCTGGGCAAGTCATCACCCCCTGCCCCAGGCCAGGTTCCCTCATTCCAGTTCCCTGGGAACACACCAAGCCCTTTAGTACATGGAGCCTTTCTGACCCCGGCCTGCTCCCTGCTTGTCATGAGGATGTCTCTGGCAGTTGTAGGTCTCCGCTTGCCCCTGCCTGTCCCAAACCATGTCATATGAAGTGAGTCTCCCTGATGCTTTTATCACTTCACAGCACTTTGTCCAGATAAAAAGACTATGTTTGCTAACCTCTCTGTGTGCCCCACTGGACTGGGTTCTGAGTGAGCCGGGCAGCCTTGCTTTGGTTCATTTACTCTGAGCCAACAGAGCAGAACTCATCAACTGTGCTGAATAAATGAATGAGCACAGGTAGGAAGTGGGCGGGATCATGCTTAATGAGTCCTTTGAGTTGAAGTCCTACTACTTGCCCCACCGAGGGGCGAGGAGTGTAGCTGAGCTACCCTTACTGAGCTCCTCCATCCTGGGTGCCTAGGACTTCAAAGTAGTTCTTTGTAGAAGTAGGAGAGACAGATACTTAGAGAAACAAAATAGCCTGAGATAAGTGGCCTGCTGTAGCCTCATGCTCTGGGCATGTAAACAAGGGGTGACAGTGCTGGCTGGGGCACTAGGCAGACCCAAGAGGTCATCTTAAGGATAAAGTTCTGGGGATGGGTGCAGGAGGGGTGGATCTGCATCCTCAAGGCCACATGTGGTTCTCTAGATTCCCAAGTTTGGACTCCCCTGACTGAATCCAAACTTCACAAACAGGCTAGATGCAGCAGCTTATGCCTGTAATCTTAGCACTCTGGGAGGCAGAGAGGGTGTGGATTGCTTAAGTTCAGGAGTTCAAGACCAGCCTGAGCAAAAAAGAGACCCCATCCACACTAAAAATAGAAAAACTAGGCTCAGCGCCTGTAGCTCAAGCAGCTAAGGTGCCAGCCACATAACACCAGAGCTGGCGGGTTTGAATCCAGCCCGGGCCTGCCAAACAACCACGACAACTACAACCAAAAAATAGCTGGGTGTTGTGGCAGGTGCCTATAGTCCCAGCTATTTGGGAGGCGGAGGCAAGAGAATTGCTTAAGTCCAAGAGTTTGAGGTTGCTGTGAACTGTGATGCCACACACTGTACCCAGGGCCACCGCTTGAAACTCTGCCTCAAAAAAATAAATAAATAAATAAAGGGCGGCGCCTGTGGCTCAGTAGGTAGGGCGCAGGCCCCATATATGAAGGGTGGTGGGTTCGAACCCAGCCCCAGGCAAACTTCAACAAAAAAATAGCCGGGCACTGTGGCAACCGCCTGTAGTCCCAGCTGCTTAGGAGGCTGAGGCAAGAGAATCGCCTAAACCCAGGAGTTGGAGGTTGCTGTGAGCTGTGACATCATGGCACTCTACTGAGGGTGATAAAGTGAGACTCTGTCTCTGTATTAAAAAAAAAAAAAAAAGGTGGTGTCTGTGGCTCAGTGAGTAGGGTGGCAGGCCATATACCAAGGGTGGTGGGTTCAAACCTGGCCCCAGCCAAACTGCAACAAAAAAATAGCTGGACATTGTGGTGGGCGCCTGTAGTCCCAGCTACTCAGGAGGCTGAGACAGGAGAATCACCTAAGCCCAAGAGTTGTAGGTTGCTGTGAGCTGTGATGCCATAGCACTCTACTGAGGGTGACAAAGTGAGACTCTGTCTCTAAAAAAAATAAAAAATAAATAAATAAAGGTTGATGCCTTTGGCTCAGTGAGTAGGGTGCCAGCCCTATATACCGAGGGTAGCAAGTTCAAACCCGGCCCTGCCCAAACTGCAACAACAAAAAGAATAGCCAGGCATTGTGGCCGGTGACTGTAGTCCCAGCTACTTGGAAGGCTGAGGCAAGAGAATTGCCTAAGCCTAAGAGCTGGAGGTTGCTGTGAGCTGTGACGCCACAGCACTCTACCGATGGCAACAAAGTGAGACTCTGTTTAAAAAAAAAAAAAATATATATATATATATATAAAACAATAATAATAAAAAATAAAAACAGAAAAACTAGCCGGGCATGGTGGCGAGTGCCTTTTTGCTAGCTACTTGGGAGACTGAGGCAAGAGGATCACTTAAGCCCATGAGTTTGAAGTTGCTGTGAGCTATGCTGAGGCCATGGCACTGCACCCACGGTGACAGAGTGAGATTCTGTCTTAAAAAAAAAAAAATCCCTTTGTTAAAGGATTTGTCTTATGAAATTTGGATTCAGTCAAAAGTCCATACTCAAGGATCTAGAAGGCCACTTATGGCCCTAAGGCCTCATGTTCCTTACCCCACCTCCCCACCTTCTGGGAGCTTTTGTTCCAGTCAGGGAGACAAAGAAAAATGCAATAAATAAGCACAAGTCCATAATGTGAGAGAGCAGCAGGGTCAAGACGTGACATTTGAGCAAAGTCCTCAATCAAGTGAAGGAGTGAGTGGTGCAAGGAGAGCAGCAAGTACAAAGGCCCTGAGGCAGCAGGAATATTCTAGAAAAGTTCTTGGACTAGCAGGAAGGCCAGGGTGACTAGTGAGGAGAAACAGGTAGGAGGTCAGATAGGGCAAGGACTTATAGGTCATAGGAAGGCCTTGGGGACTGGTGATCTATGCAGCATGACGGAGTTTGACTTAGGTTTTCAGCAGATTGCTCTGGCAGCTATGTTGTGAAGAGGCAGTAGAAGTTGAGGGGAAGCAGGAGACATGTTGGGAGCCTGTGGCCAGGTGCAGATAGAGGTGGAGTTGGAGGTGAAATCGGCCAAGTTCACTCCATGAGGACTGTGACCTCTTATCCCACAAGGCTGTGGGTTTCAGTGTCCTATGGAGTCTCAGAGACAAGTCGATGTCAAGGGCAGGTCAGGTCAGATGAAGTTAGAATGTTGCCCACCCTGGAGACCATCAGTGGTTTCACCTACCTTTACTGGATATTACCCAGAACTGGGCTTAAGGAGAAGGTTCTGGCTGAGATTTGGAAGGTGGAACCTGATAAATACCTCTTATGTTCCCCAAAGATTTTTCTCCCAAGGTTTTTGACCTGAACTTAGGAGTCTTACTCCAGATTTATCATGGCTTCAAAAAGAAAATACTGGTGCTTATAAATAATGCAAATAATAGCATACAGGATATGTCCTATTTTCAGACACAGCCTGTCTTCATCTTCTCTTTTTTTTGAGACAGAGTCTACTCTGTTGCCCTGGTAGAGTGCCATGGCCTCATCATACCTCACAGAAACCTCAAACTCTTGGGCTCAAGAGATTTTCTTGCCTCAGCCTCCCAATTAGCTGGGACTACAGGTTCCCTGCCATGATGCCTGGATAGTTTTTTTTTTGTTTTGTTTTTTTTTTTTTGAGACAGAGCCTCAAGCTGTCCCCCTGGGTGGAGTGCTATGGCATCACAGCTCACAGCAACCTCCAATTCCTGGGCTCCAGCGAGTCTCCTGCCTGCGCCTCCCAAATACCTGGGACAATAGGCACCCGCCACAACGCCTGGCTATTTTTTGGTTGCAGCCATCATTGTTGTTTTTGGCGGGCCCAGGCTGGATTTGAACCTGCCACCTTAGGTATATGTGGCTGGTGCCTTAGCCACTTGAGCCACAGGCCCCGAGCCAGTTTTTTTATTTTTAGTAGAGATGAGGTCTCACTCTTGCTCAGGGTGGTCTGGAACTCCTGAGCTCAAGCAATCCACCTGTCTCCACCTCCTAGAGTGCTAGGATTACAGGTGTAAGCCACCTCACCCGGCTTAACACTGGCTTCTGGACGCTTGGACCTTACTGTATCCCTTGTTTGGGGAGGTAGGGCAGAGCTGACGTGACCTTAGTCCCTGCCCTGCATCAGGTGCTTAGTAGACACCAAGTACATTGTAAAAGGTTCATTACACAGAGGTCAGAGTTTGGTGCCTGGTTTCTGGTTCCTCTGTTGCCTCAGGTTCTGCTCCAGGGTCCTGGAGAGGTGGGAAGCTGACCTAGGCAAGCTGGCCAGCCAGCTGCGTCCAGGGCCCTGGCTCACTGTGCTTCCCCCACAGAAGCGGTACCGTGCTGTGTACGACTACAGCGCTGCCGATGAGGACGAGGTCTCCTTCCAGGACGGGGACACCATCGTCAACGTGCAGCAGATTGATGACGGCTGGATGTACGGGACGGTGGAACGCACGGGCGACACAGGGATGTTGCCTGCCAACTACGTGGAGGCCATCTGAGCCCCGGGCACCCCCACCTCTCCTCCTGGGCGTGACCAGTCCACCCTTCAGTGTCTGTTTTTTAAAATCCGCGACAGCTTGTGATTCCCACCCCTCCTCCAGCTTCTTTTGCCAACTGAAGCCTTCTTCTGCCACTTCTGCGGGCTCCTTCATCTTGCAGGTTTTCCCCTTGACCGACTTCCTGGTTTTCTCTCTGGATGGAACAGGCGTGGGCCTCTCTGCAGGAGAACAAGGCTGGGCTGGGATGGGAGACGTCTTGGCTCCCAACCTCCCCTTCCTCTCTCTTCTCCCTGCCTCACCCTTCCACCCAGCCCCTCATAAACCCTCACATTCCAGGGCTGGGTGAACCCCACACTCCTAGGACCTCCAGGGCAGGGGCTCTATACATTCCCCAGAGTAGGATCCTTTGTCCCCAGGTTTAGGGTGGGAGCCTCCACTGTTGTACAGGGTCCAGCACAATGGGCTTTACTGCTCTTCTAAGAGCGAGCTGCTGGCCTGCAGGGGGCCTTGCTCCTCAGTCTCTCCCTCCTCAAGGGCAACAGCCAGAGAGGGGAGTCCTATGCTGGCATGAATCTATCCCCCTCTGTGTTCCTTCTCACTGTGATTTTGCCCTCCTGCCCACGCAGACCTTGGGTGAGCTAAGAGCTCCCAGGAAGCACAGCTTGGGTCAAGTTCTTTTTTTTTTTTTTCATTGGGTCAAGTTCTAAGGACAGCTGCAGGAGGGAGGGGAACAGGGTGTTCTCTCCTGTAGCCCTTTTTCCCCACTCCCACCCCAGTCTCTGAGGACCCTACCTTGCCTCCTTGGCTGGAAGCTGTCAGTCGTCCTAAAGGGATGGGCAAAGATACCTTATGTCCTCTTGGTTTGCAGTGGCTTCCAGCCCCCAGGCTATGGATCAGATGGGCCAATCCTCCCTCCTGGGAAAAGGTCTCAGGGCCTTCCCTGGCCTCTGCTCCCTGGCCTGATGCCAGGTGGATTCGGAGCAGTGCAAGGCTGGCAGGGGCCTCTGTGTCTCAGCTGTGGTGGGCAGGGGCAGGAGTGTGTGTGTCGGCAAGTGTTTGTGGCAGGCACACATAAGTGTGAGCATGAGGTTGAGAGGTGGTGCAGGGAGGGTGTGAGGGCACACAGAGCTGTCCTACTCTGACATGTCCTCAAAACCTATAGCAGGAGAGGAGGCCCATGAGGGAGAGAAGTTCCTGCTTCCCCATCTCCACATGGAAGAAGCCTACCCCTCACCCTGTGCAGTGTGCTGGGCAGTAGGAAGGGTTTGTGTGGAGTTGGTGGGGGTAGGGGAAGGCTCCATGGCCCTAGGCTCATCCTCCTCCCTGTCCCTGTGTCTGGGGGCTCTCCCTATAACTCCCCCTGGCTTACATAAAGCCCTTCTGAAGCAGGGTGGGGGGTCCCAGGGCTGCCACCCTGGAAGCACAGACTCCAGGGCAGGGAAGGGAATGTGGTGCTATGTCCAGTTCCTTCTCTCCACTTGTTGGTGGCCATGACAACTCCTGCTGGACTTTATTCATCTCTGGATCTCCTTATCACCCTCTAGGCCCTCCTCCCATCTTCATCTGCATCCATCTAGGCCCCATAGTTGACATCTTATCACTTTGTCCATTTGTGCTGTGCAGGTGAGGAAAGAGGCCTAGAGGTGTCCTATTCAACAGTTGAGTCATCCTGGGTATTTTTGTCCACTGCTTGTTGGCTGATTGGGGAGGATTTGCAACAAGCCAGAGATTGAGGAAATGACTATGAGTGAGGAGCCCATGTCTGACCAGTCCCTTTTCTTCTTGCTGGCCCCAGCCTAGGGGAGGACACGCAGAGCATTTTACATTGGGCACCTTTGAAGATGAGGGAGGCAGAGGCTCTCTTGGGAAAGCAATCTTGGGAACCTTGAGGGAGGTGCTAGTGCATTCCATTTCCTCTTGCTTTCAAAGCACAATGTGGATTTGAGGACCCATGATCAGGGACATACCCTGTTCAAGGACCTGTAGTTGGGGAAGTGGCGAGTGAGTGGGTGAAAGTCCCACCTCCTATAGCAAGCAACAACCCGTGGTCACTCAGCTTAGTTTTCCTTCTCAAATGAGACAGGCCAGGCCCTGGAATCTTGCTACCAGCCCCTGCCTCAACTCTTCTCATCCTACAAATAGGGACCATTTTCTTATATGTCCCCAGAGAGAGGAGGGACTGTCATACTGGTGCTGAGGGACCCAGAGGCTACTGGGTGTCCTTGTTCCTTACCAGAACCACCCATCCCTAGAAGAGCACAGAACCCCGAGGGTTGGGCCGATCCCCTGGTCTTTTCTACAGCTCACAAAGGTCTTTTAGCCAATCTGATCCCAGGAAAGACGCATCACAGCTAGAATGTGAATATAATTTTTGTGGACCAATAATGAAATGCAAGCCCAATGGTGAGAAAAGTGAATTCTCCCAACTCTGCTTCCTGTTTTCTACCCTCATGTCCCTCCAGGGAAAACTCCTTTATTGCTTAATTTCTGCCTTTCCTCCCCTCACATATGCACTTTTGGCCCCTTTTTTATAGCTGGAAAAAAAATCAAAATACCACCCCGACAAACCTGTATTTAAAAAGAAATGACCATGTGAAACTTGCCTCTGTCCAAACATGTTATCCATGTGTATGTATGTGTGCGTGTGTGTGTGTGCAGCTGTCTGTTCATCTTTTTATATGAGGGTGTTGTCTTATTTTGGTCTGTTTGGTCTCCTCCCTCGTGGGCTTGTGCTCGGGATCAAATCTTTCTGGCCTGTTATGATTCTGAACATTTGACTTGAACCACAAGTGAATCTTTCTCCTGGTGACTCAAATAAAAGTATAATTTTTACCTGCGGACTTGGTTTCCTCTCTGGCTCTGAGGAGGTGTTCTGTGTGTGTGCTTTCATGCCCTATCTGTTTGAGGGCCTTGGCCTGTTGTGGTCCAGAGAGCCCTGCTGCCCTGCCCATGGCATCTACTTCCTCCTAGCTGAGAACCCCGCAGCACCCCGCTTCTAGTTTCTACCTGTTCATCCCTCTCTGCCCAACATGGTAACACTTCCAGAAGCCTCCCTGAGCTCCCTGTCTCTTCCTGTTTCCCTTCCCCAGTTACTGTCTGTAACCCTCCACCCCACCATGTACTTTTTATTTTTTTATTTTTTATTTTTTTTTATTAAATCATAACTGTGTACATTAATGCAGTCATGGGATACAACGTGCTGGTTTTACATACAATTTGAAATGCTTTCATCAAACTGGTCAACATAGCCTTCATGGCATTTTCTTAGTTATTGTGTTAAGACATTAATATTCTATACCTAGTAAATTGCACATGTACCCTGTACCGTGTGGTCCCACCAATTACTCTCCCTCCACCCCTACTCCCCCCGCCCCTCCCCGCCCGCTTCCCGTTGCCCTACATGGTGGGCTATAATTGTGTTACCTTGTACATCTTTAAATCCCCAGTACCCGCCCAGAAGCTGGCAGGGAGCTGCTTCTCAAATGTTTGTTGAGTGAATGAATGAGCCGGCCTGCGGGCAGTTCTAGCACTGGCCCCTGCCTGGCAGGTCAGGAGCTCAACACGTGCTTGGAAGATGACAGGACATTCCACAGTGGGACAAGATCTGAATAAAGCCATTGATAAGGCAGTCTGGCAAGCCAAAGTACTATTTGCAATACCTTCCAAATATCTTTAATATGCATCTTTTTCTTCCATCTTTCCAATAGCCATGTGAGAGAAGTAACTCTGATGTCCTTACAGATAGGGCTCACCGACACCCACAAAGGGAAACAGGTTTGGTGGAGGTTGTGCAGCTAGTGGCAGAGCTGGGGCCTTAGTCCTCCCTGATGTGATACATGTAATCCTATGAGGGGCCACCTCACCGTGATGGGCTATGTGCCCTGATGGCTCTCATATTCGTGTCTCCTGTGCTCTATGCCTTGTTTCAGGTGCTCAGGGTCTCTGACCTCTGGGCAGAGGGCCAGGTGGCGTCCCCTCTCACACAGTGGATTGGGAAGAGGATGTTGTCCAAAAAGGGGATCCAGTCCCTTCCACCCCCCACTTGAGGATGCCAGTTAGCCTCATGCCCAGCTGCCTGTGAAGAGCATTTCCCACTTGGGGCTCAGAATGAAAGCATTCTCTGGCCTTGGGGTTACAGAAGGGTGGAGAGGAAAAGGGTTTTCCCCAAATGGAGCATTTGTCAACTGGAAAAAGATATTCTCTGAGCCAGCAGAGCTGGAACACTGTGGGGAATGACTGAGGCAACGCTGACCCCCACTCCCCACTGAAAGGACCTGGCTGCCCAATGTTTTCCCACCCAAGGGGGATGGGTTGGCAGATACTTTTTTTTTGCATCTCACAGACAAATTTATTCATGCCACAAGTATATGGCACTTATACAAGTATACAGGGGCAGTCCATGTTCCCACAAGACACAGCTTGCTTAGCTCTATGGGCAGACTGATGGTCCACCTCATGAGCTCCAAGTGAGGCTGGTTAGTGATGACCATGAGCAGGTGCAGGAGCTTTCAAAGCTTTACTTCTTTTATTAGCACTCCTGATTTTATAAGCAATGAAGCTCGTCAACCAACCCCATTCTGATCCAGATCTCTTGGTAAACCTCGGTATAGGAAGGTTTCATGGGGACCCACAAATTTTTAATACTTTGGAGCATTTCTTTCACCCGAATCTATTCTGTGCGGCTACATCTTCCAGCTCTGTGTCAGTTTTACAGCACATCTTTGGCGCTAAAGCAACAGCTGGGCCCAGCAGAGACCCACAGCCAGAGATTGAGTTGGTAGATCTTGCCTCCTGTTGGGCTGCAAGAGCTGCAGAGCTGCAGCCTTTCCCCAGGAGGCTTCGTTCACCCTCAGAGTGATCTGAAGGTGCAGTCTGCTTTGGGGGGCATCCATGCCAAATCTGGGTTCCCTGCTCACAGAAAGCTCTGTGCTCTGCCTCATGGGGACTGGCCAATGGGAAGTGTTTCTAGACCTTTCTAGAAGTGGCTTAAGTTCCTGAAGTCTAGCATGATGAGAGGGGTTTCTAATGTCTTTTTTTTTTGAGACGGAGCCTTAAGCTATCCCCCTGGGTAGAGTGCCATGGCATCACAGCTCATAGCAACCTACAACTCCTGGGCTCAAGCGAGTCTCCTGCATCTGCCTCCCAAGTAGCTGGGACCACAGGCGCCCGCCACAACGCCTGGCCATTTTTTGGTTGCAGCCATCATTGTTGTTTGGCGGGCCCGGGCTGGGGATTTGAACCCGCC
>CAUYQV010007103.1:0-21978 GCA_963574575.1 Galagoides demidoff
AGCTCAGGAGTTTAACATCAGCATGAACAAAAGTGAAACCCCATCACTACTAAAAAATAGAAAAATTGGGCGGCACCTGTGGCTCAAAGGGCTAGGGTGCCGCCCCAAATGTCAGAGGTGGTGGGTTCAAACCCAGCCCTAACCAAAAGCTGCAAAAAAAAAAAAAAAAAAAAAAAAATAGAAAAACTGAGGCAAGAGGATCGTTTGAGCTCAAGAGTTGGAGGTTCCTGTGAGCTATGACACTATAGCACTCTACCCAGAGCAATCACTTGAGATTCTGTCTCAAAACATAAAACAAAATACTTGGCCAGGTACAGTGGCTCACACCTGTAATCCTAGCACTTTCGGAAGCTGAGGTGGGAGGCTCTTTGGAAGCCAGTAGTTTGAAGTTGCTGTGAGCTATGATGGTGCCACTGTACTCTAGCCCAAGTAACAGAGTGATCCTAACTCAAAAAGCAAAGAAAAAAATGCTTAAGAAAACTTCAAGCACTTTGAAAATATTTAATAAAATATAAAATTATAAAATATTCCAAGTGTCACTTTTCTAAAAATTTGGTTTTTGGTTTTTGTTTGTTTTCGAGACAGAGTCTCACTCCAACACTCTGAGTAGAGTGCCCTGGTATCATCATAGCTCACAGCAACCACAAACTCTTAAGCTCAAGAAATCCTCCTGCCTCAGCCTCCCCAGTGGCTAAGACTATAAGCACCCACCATAACACCTACCTAGTTTTTCTATTTTCAGTAGAGATGGGGTCTGGCTCATGTTCAGGCTGGTCTCGAACTCCTGAGCTCAAGCTATCCACCTACTTCAGTTTTTGAGACAGTCTTACTCAGTCACCCTGGCTAGAGTGCAGTGGTGTCATCACAGTTCAAAACAACCCCAAACTCCTGGGCTCCTCAGCCTTCTGAGCAGCTAGGACTACAGGCACAGAAATCACACCCAGCTCATTTTTCTATTTTTTTGTACAGATGGAGTCTCACTCTCAGTCAGGCTAGTCATGATCTCCTGAACTCAAGCAGTACTCCCCAGTCAGCCTCCCCAAGGAGCCCGGATTATAGGTATGAGCCACCACGCCCAGCCCATATCATTTTTCTTAACTTAATGACATTTCCTGAAAAGATTTTGTCACCCCATTAATTTTACAATAGTAATATATCAGAACTCCAGCTTCTAGTGGCCCTATGTTTAAAGGTCTCATAATACTAATTTTGGCCAAGCATGGTGGCTCACACCTATAATTCTAGCACTCTGGGAGGCTGAGGCAGGTGGGTTGTTTAAGCTCACGAGTTCGAGACCAACCTTAACAAGATTAAGACCCCATCTCTACTAAAAATAGAAAAACTAGCCTGGCTTTGCGGCAGGTGCCTGTAGTCCCAGCTAGTTGGGAGGCCGAGGCAGAAGGATTACCTGGGCCCAGGAGTTTGAGGTTGCAGTGAGCTATGAAGATGCAATGGCACTCTAGGCAATGTGACAGAGACTCCATCTCTCTCTCTTTCTCCTCTCTCTCTGCATATATATACACACACACTATCTCTGAATCGTTCATATGTAATTTCTGAAATTCACATCTTGAATTACTCCAAGATTACAGGGCATCTAGCCTAATAATACTTTTAGAGACCAATTTGACTAATTTTTTCCTTATTACTGCCTTTAATCTGTGCTTTGGATTTTTCTTATCCACCCAGCAATACCTACGCTCCTGGGGAAACCCCGAAACATTTACATCAAAAGGACAAAGGACTACTATCAGCTCAATGTGAATGCCTGGTGTGGAAACTCTGCCCTCAGTTTCTGTGCCAGATCTGGAAGTGTAATCTCCCCCAATCTGTTTCCACGTGTATAAAATCAAAGCACTTGAGGATAATGATTCCTGAAATCCATTCCAGCTCAGGTTGTCTCCCTTAGAGATGTCTGCAGCCATATGTATCACTCACTCAGCTTCATGTAGCACTTGAGAAAGGTAATCAAATACAGATGCTCTTTGATTTACAATGAGTTCACCTCCCCATAAACCCATCATAAATTGACAAATATCCTAAATTGAAAGTTCATAGGTCTGGCCTGGCACGGTGGCTCACACCTGTAATCCCAGCACTCCCGGGAGGTGGAGGAAAGAGCCCTTGAGTCCAGGAGTTTGAGGTTGCTGTGTGCTAGGTTGACTCCATGGCACTCTAGCCTGGGCAACAATGTGAGGCTCAGTCTCAAAAAATAATAATAAAGAAATTAGTGGGTAGCTTTTTTTGTTTTTGAAACAGAATCTTGCTTTGTCTCCTGGGATAGAGTACAGTGACCTCATCATCCCAAGGCTCTTGGGTTGAAGCAATCCCCAGTACTTGAGACTAGGGGTGCCCGCCACAACCCTGGACTAATTTGTCTATTTTTCGTCGACAGGAGATCCCCTTCTTTACTCAGATTGGTCTCAAGCCTCAAGTGATTCTCCCACCCGGGCCTCCCAAAGTCCTAGGACTACAGGCTGAGCTCCTGCGCCCAACCTGAATGTATTTTTGAAATGGACCTATGATGGGTTTGCCTGGAAGTAGCCCCATCATAGGTCCAGGAGCATACTCCTAGCATTTTTGGTTACCATCTTAAAGTTTAAAAAAAAAAAAAGTCAAAACATTGTAAGTAGGGAACTGCACTGTAATTTCGATACGTATTCACTAAGCAAATACTGATTCCACATCTAGTCTGTGCCAAGCACTGTATGAGGTGCTTGAAATACCAGCGTTTGTAGAGATACGTGATATGAAAGAAAAGAGGGAAAGGTAACTAAGGGAGTTTAAAGAGATTAGAGCGTCAATTCTCACGCTGTCTCCCGCAGGCAGCAGAAGTTCCCCAAGGTTGGATGGAAGTAATAAACCATTTTTAGGGGACACGTAGCGTCCAAACACACATGCAAAGGCACCGCCCGCGTCCTCAGGCTGCGGGCACGCCCACGCCCTGACCAGCCGGCCTTCCGCGCTCTGCGGGTCCCGTGGTGAGCTCGCCCCGGCAGGACCGCGGGGCTGCGAGCTCGGCAGGACGGTGTCTGCCGGCCACTGTCCTCCCGGAACCCAAACACGCTGCCTCGCACACAAAAACCAATGTTTGAGAATTAAGAAATAGGTTCGGCGACCGTTGCTCAGTGGTTAGTACGCCAGCCACATTCACCGACCAGGGCCGGCGGGTTCGCACCTGGCCCGAGCCTGCTAAATAACAACTGCAACAACAACAAGAATAGCCGGGCGTCGTGGTGGGCGCCTGTAGTCCCAGCTACTTGGGAGGCTTAGACAAGAGAAGGCTTAAACCCAAGAGTTTGAGGTTGCTGTGAGCTGTGACACTACCGCACTTTACCGAGGGCGCCGTAGTGCGACTGTCTCATAATAAATGAAGGGGTCGCCCCTGAGTGCAAATGTGTCGTTTCCCGAGATCTTAAAGAGCGCGCCTCTCCCACGCACACGAAGCGTGACCGCGGCGCCTTTCCCCGTCGCCACCACACAACCTGGCGACCCACCGAGTTCCCTGGGAAGTGGCAACCCGACTGCGGGCCCAGCCTCCCGCCGCCACCGCTCCCCGCAGACCAGGGAAACGCCGAGCTGGGCCGACCCGCGGCCACCCTAGGCTGCGGTGCCATACTTGGAAGTTCCTGCGGGAAAAATCAAAAGGAGAACAACTATCTGATGAACTTCCAGAGTAATAAGCAGAGAAAAGAAAAATTGAGTTTATTTGGCAGAAAAACCGAGGCGCCGGCTCCAACGCGCAGGCGCCCAGGACATGCGCAGTGAAGCTCATGAGCCCGCCCCGGGACTTCTCCCGACACAGAAGTACAGCGTCCTCTACTGGCCCTGGTGACCTCGGCCGCGGTGCATCAGAATTTTGTCCCTCAGCCACTCCCAGGATCAAGAGACAGAGCTGAAATCTCAGTAAAGGGTTTGGAGGAACGGAACTTCTCTAACCTATTGTTCCCACACGGAAAGATTTTAATTCACCGAATTGATTGGCGTTAAAGGGCATAGTGAAAGGTAAGGCAATATCAATGTGGCTGCGCCTGTCGGACTGATCGGAAGTCCCGGTCCCCATTCTCTGCGCAGAGCATACTGGGGGCCGGAAGGAGGTGGGAACTTCCTGCAGGCTCTGGCGGCCGCAAGCTCGCGCGTGTTTAGACGGCGTGTTTCTGGGCCTCGCGGTTGGTTCTTCAAGGTCAGAGGCGGCCAGAAGTGTGGTGTATGTGTAGAGTCTGATTCGCTGTGCGAACCATGGTGGGGAGATCCCGGCGGCGCGGAGCAGCCAAGTGGGCAGCTGTGCGAGCCAACGCAGGTCGTACCCCCGCGGACGAAAATGAGGATGATGTAGGGTCGCCACCCTCACCAGGGGACTCCAGCTACTACCAGGATCAGGTAGATGACTTTCACGAGGCACGATCACGGGCCGCGTTGGATAAGGGCTGGAACGAAGTAGAGAGTGGAGAGGAGGAGGATGGCGATGAGGAAGAGGTGCTAGCCCTAGATATAGATGATGAAGATGAAGATGGAGAGAGTGCGGGGGATGAGGAGGATGGTGGTAGTGATGATGATGGTGATGGTGGGAGCTCCGTGCAGAGTGAGGCCGAGGCCTCTGTTGATCCCAGTTTGTCCTGGGGACAGAGGAAAAAACTTTACTATGACACGGACTATGGTTCCAAGGCCCGAGGCCGGCAGAGTCAACAAGAAGTGGAGGAGGAGGAAAGAGAAGAAGAGGCGGAGGCACAGGTCATTCAGCGGCGCCTGGCCCAGGCCCTGCATGAGGATGATTTTGGGGTCGAGTGGGTAGAAGCATTTGCAAAACCTGTGTCTCAGGTAGATGAGGCTGAGACACGGGTCGTTAAAGATTTGGCTAAAATTTCAGTGAAAGAGAAGCTGAAAATGTTGCGAAAGGAATCACCAGAGCTCTTGGAGCTGATAGAAGACCTTAAAGTTAAGTTGACAGAAGTGAAGGATGAGCTGGAGCCTTTGTTGCAGTTGGTGGAGCAAGGGGTCATTCCACCCGGAAGAGGAAGCCAGTACTTAACGACCAAGTATAACCTGTACTTGAATTATTGCTCCAACATCAGTTTCTATTTGATCCTGAAAGCTAGGAGAGTGCCTGTACATGGACATCCTGTCATAGAAAGACTGGTTACCTACCGAAATCTGATCAACAAACTGTCAATTGTGGATCAGAAACTGTCCTCAGAAATTCGTGGTCTACTCACATTTAAGGATGGTGCTGTAAAGAAAGGACAGAATCTAAAAGCAAAATCCACCAAAGCCAAACCAAAGTCTGTTTCAAAGACTTCTGCTGCTGCTGCTGCTGCCTCTGCTGTAAGAGATCTGATTGATGATTCTGATTTTGATGAAGGGGCTGAACTGCAATATAAAGAAATAGAAGACAGACAAAAGTTGAAGAGGAAGAAAGAAGAGAATAGTGCTGAAGAACAAGCTCTTGAAGATCAAAATGCAAAGAGAGCCATTACCTATCAGATTGCTAAAAATAGGGGACTTACTCCTAGGAGAAAGAAGATTGATCGCAATCCCAGAGTGAAACACAGGGAGAAGTTCAGAAGAGCCAAAATTCGAAGAAGAGGCCAGGTTCGAGAAGTTCGTAGAGAACAGCAACGTTACAGTGGTGAATTATCTGGCATTCGTGCTGGAGTTAAAAAGAGCATTAAACTTAAATGAAGTGTTTATACATAGTTTAAGGTATTTGGCAATAATTTTAAGTCAATAAATTGTTATTCTTAACAAAAGTGATTGTATCAATATATAATACCTAAGGTTAAATTTTAAAAATTCTTGTCAACAGGGAGATTTGTTTGAGTTATTGCTCAATTTATTCGTCCTATATTAAGGTCATACTGAGAGCTGTGGAGCAATGGGAAGGTACATGAGAAAAGAGATAGCATTGAAAAAGTTCTCTAATATTCTGTTATATGTTAGCATAAGAAAACTTCACAGCTAGTTGTGGAACGTTTGTCAAACTTAGAACGTAGAATTTCACAAAAAGATTACACCTTAAACAGTCTTATTTGTGAGGTCACCTGTAAAATAGTTCCAGCACATTTCATTTACCTAACTTACCTTTCTTTTTCTTTCTTTCTTTCCTTTTTTTTTTGGTGTGTGTGACAGAGTCTCAAGCTGTCACCCTGGGTAGAGTGCCATGGCGTCACAGCTCACAGCAACCTCAAACTCTTGGGCTTAAGCAATTCTCTTGCCTCAGCCTCCTAAGTAGCTGGGACTACAGGTGCCCACCACAATGCCCAGCTATTTTTGTTGTTGTTGTAACTGTCATTGTTTTAGTTGGCCTGGGCCAGGTTCAAACCAACAGCCTCAGTGTATTTGGCAGGCACCCTACGCACTTAGCTACAGGTGCTGCCCCTAACTTATCTTTCATTCTTGAGCAAGATATTAATACATGGGGTTTGTGTTAACATGGATTTCATACATTCTGTGTGGGTTTAAAAGCTTAGGAGGGAAGAGGAATTTCAGTTAAAAGAAAAAGGAAAAGATAGGTTGAATTGCATCAACTATAAGTATTTTCTAACAGGTTTTCATGTAGTAAGTAAGGTAAAAATTCCATTTCCCCTTCTCTCCTGGTGACTTGGCAGTGGTTGCTGTTTGAACCCCTACTCCATTCACTAAAAACTTTGGTGTGGTTACTACTAGGTAAGTGGCAACTTAAAGTGCTAACAAAGTTACATTTTTCTTTACAGTTACTTTGGTCTTTATAGTAAGGGGAAAATATTAAAATATTCAGAAGGATGGCAGGAAAGGAAATGAGAGGACTAGTAAAGGAAATTTCAAAAAAGGTCTTAATTGTGTGTGTGATGCAGAGTAGTTTAGTATTAAGCACTTGCCTTGTGTCAGTTGATCCTTGATAACATTGTGAGATGACACTGTTCTCACAAAGGAGGGTGCTGAAATCTGAGAGACAGACTTTCTAATGGATATGGGGTTTTGGCTCGGTTCCCCGTACCTCAGTGGTTAGGGCTCCAGCCACATACACCAAGGCTGGTGGTTCGAACCTGGCCTGGGCCTGCTACACACTGACAACTGCAACAAAAAAATAGCCAGGCCTGTGGCAGGCACTGGTCCCAGCTACTTGGGAAGCTGAGGCAAAAGAATTGCTTAAGCCCAAGACTTTGAGGTTGCTGTGAGCTGTGACATGACAGTACTCTACCGAGGGCGACATAATGAGACTCTGTCTCAAAAAGAAAAAAAATGACAAGGGGTTTTGATTTGAACCCAAACCAACTTGATTTGACCACTCACCCTCAGTCTTTGGTTTAAAACTGCTTCCTCAGAGTAGCACACAGGACAAATTATTTTACTTTCTGATAAATAGGTTGGAAATTAAAAAAAAAGCTCTAAATGCTTACTCAGGTACTTTTCTGAATATTTTATTTGTACTTACTTCCTTTATTCCTCATAACTATCTAATGTGGCAAATTCTATTATCCACATTTCATAGATAAGGAAGCTGCGGCAGAGAGAAGTAACTTACCAAGGTCACATAGCTGTTAAGTGGCATGGCCAGGATTTCAACCCAGCCTTTTGGCTTCATAACCCAATCCTATACTTCCTTTTTTTCTTTTCTTTTCTTTTTTTTTTTTTTTGTGAGACAGTCTCACTTTGTCACCATCAGTAGAGTGCTGTGGCAAGACAGGTTGTAGCAACATCAAACTCTTGGGCTTAAGTGATTATCTTGCTCAGCCTCCCAAGTAGCTGGGACTACAGGCAACCACAATGCCTGGCTATTTTTTGCTTGTAGTTGTCATTGTTTGGCAGGCCTGGGTTGGATTTGAACCTGCCAGCTTCAGTGTAGGTGGCTGGCACCCTAGCCACTGAGCTACAGACACCAAGCTATTCCTTTTTTCTTTTTCTTTTTCTTTTTTTTTTTTTTTAAAGACAGAGTCTTACTCTATTGCTCAGGTTAGAGTTTGATAGCATCATCATAGCTCACAGCAACCTCAAATTCCTGGGCCTCTTGCTTCATCTTCCCAAGTAGCTAGGACTACTAGCATGTGCCACCAGACCCGGCTAGTTTTTTCTAATTTTAGTAGAGAAAGTTCTCTTTCTCAGGCCAGTCTTGAACTCCTGAGCTGAAGGGATCCTTCTGCCTCAGCCTTCCAGCATGCTGGGATTACAGGTCTGAGCCAGTACACCTCACCTTACACTTCTGATATAGTAAAAAAAAAAAAAAAAAAAAATACTGGTTTGAGTATTATGATGGCAATTTCGTTAGTCAATCTGAATTTCATTTTCTTGATCTGTATGATTGTATTATGCTTTTAGAGAAGTCATAAAGCAGTGGTTAAGAGCAGATTACTGGGTTCCTAACCCAGCTCTATCACTTAGTATCTGACTTTGGCTAAATTACTTGATTTCTCTATTCTTTGGGGTTTTTTGTTTTGTTTTGTTTTTCATCTGAAACAGCAATAATAGTAATACCTACTTCATAGGGTTATTATGAGAGTAACATACATAAAGCCCTTAGAATATGTTATACAGTAATCACCTAATATGTGTTAGGAGTTAAGGAGGAAAGCATAGCATTGGGTAAGTACATAAAGAGCTATAGGAAATCCAGGATAAGGCAGAGGTACGGGGCTACAAAGTTAGAGGTTGAAAGTATTTGGTATTCAGCAAAGTGCAGCAGCACACACCTGTAGTTCCAGCCACGTGGGTGGCTGAGGTGGGAAGATTGCTTGAGCTCAGGAAGTTCAGGGCCAGCTTCCACAATGGAGTGAGACTAGTTCCCCCCAAAATACATCAAAAAATTTTAAAAGAAAATATTCTAGTTCTGTGTCAAATTCCTGTCATATATATAGAGAGAGGGAGAGTTTTGGGGAGGAAAAAAAATAACATGTTTGATTTAGGAAAGTGGAAAAAATTAAGCCTGTTAAATATTTCTCCAAGTACATTCCTTCAGAGACTTTATAACACTTTACAAGTATTATTCATTTGGGGGTAGCTAGGATGTATATAGTGTTATCTTGTATTATAAGCATAAAACATGGCCTTGTCTAAGGTGAGTTAATAGCAAAAGAAGTTGCTGGATTTGATATTTTAGTTCAGGCCAGGTACAGTAGTAATGTAATCTTAGCTCTTTGGGAGGCCCTCAGCTAATAACATTTGGTGAATGAAATTAAATACAAAATGAAATATGTTATATTACCATGGGACTACAAAACCTTGAAAGGTAACCTTCAAGAAATCCGTTTAAAGCAGCGGACCCTCCTTTTCTAGAACCATAGTGTAGTCCTAATTCTTGGATTTTACATATGTGGGTTCCTAAAGCCAGAAGTCAGTGGACGTCAGCTAGGAAACTATGCTAGGGGAAGGTCCCTTTCACCCTAAGCATTGCTTTAATATGACCTGTTTTAATATGCCCACATATATGAAAAGATCATTTTACCATGTGTGGGGGAGGGAATTACTTGGATTATGTATATAACAATTTTATTAGCACATAATTTTTTTAACATACTTCCATTTTTGTGGAACATTCATAAAACAGGGATAGGCTGGGTGTAGTGGGCAGCAAAGAGAGACTCTGACTCAATAAAATAAAATAGGGAAATATAAGCCAAATAACTTCATATTCAGTCTAACTTTCCTGAATCACTTCTATTCGGGGGTCCTGATAAGCATAGACAAGATCAAAAAAGCTTTTTTATAGAATCTTAAAAAGAAGAAAGGGGCTTTAAAAAAAGAAAGTGAAGGGGGCCAAGAACTACTTAGAGAAAAATCCTTTGTGCTTTGTAAAAAGAAGTTTAAAGATGTCAGCTTTTGGGAGTAGGCACAGACCTATTAAAGTTAAATCAATGAACTGCTTAAATAGGATGTCAGGGGACCTCAGAAGTTGCATGTGTCTCTCTGTAGGGAAAGCAAAGAAAATGTCACAGAGCTCTCTTTGAGTAGAATTTAAGGAAGAGTGGGTATGGTGATATGAGTAATGCCAAGTATGCCAGAGCTTAGCCACAGGGTTGAGGCAAAATAGTAGGAAGACAATATCAGAAAGGGCGTGTGTAGATAGTGGAAGGCCTTACTTGGTAGTTGTACTTAGGTTGCTATCCCAGATGTGATGAAGCCAACCGAAGTTTTAAGAAAGTGTGACATATTTATGTCAACCTTCAGAAAAGTAAATTACTAATTCATTCTAATTGGAATGGATTAAAACTAGCAAGGAAGCCAGGCTTGGTTTGCATTTATAGTCGAGCTTCTTGGTGGCCTGCTGAAGGATCGCTTGATACCAGCCTGGGCAAATGTAGTGGGACCCTATCTCAAAAGCAAAAACCTAAAGGCACCTAGTGGTCCTCTGCAACAACATTGGCAAGAAAAGATGAAGCTTTAAATTAAAGCAGAGAGGACAAATTAAAAGATTCAATGGAAACTTACAAGAATTTAAAGGTGAGAGCATGAGAAGTTGCACAAATTGGATACAGTCATGGCAGGTAAGAAAAAGCAAATCAAATAGATTCAGTACCATTGTTAAGATATTAAACACTTAAATACACACCAAATATAAGATCCTCTTGAGTTCTGTTTCACCACAGTTTTACAAGGAACATAGCTTTGCTGTTAGATCTTTATAAAAAGATACAATTATCAAACTATTAATCATAGTTGCCTCTCAATATGTTTGTTTTGTTATAAAAGTAACAAATCCATTGTAGACTACTTGCAAATGGAGAAAAGTCGAGAAATGGAAAAATACATCCGTATTTCTACCAAAGAAAACTACCATTGATTGTTTGACCTGGACTAAATTGGTTATACTTCTTAAGTTTCTCCAATAAACAGAGAACAGATATAAATTGACTAAGTATTTTTATAATCAATGTTTTGAAAAAATAATAATGATAGTCATCAAAACCTAGTAATTCAGAAGTAAGGAACAATGGACTCCAGAGCTTTCACATGGAAGCATTATATTAATTAACTCGGTTATATTTCTCTACTTATTAAAGCAAGTTTAACATGAAGTCTTAAAATGAGTGCATTGTTTTCAAATAAGACTTTCCAAGTAGCATACAGTGTAAAACAAATTGCTTACAAAACCCATTATTTTAGACTCATTATGAAGTCTATGTGCACTACTGAAAAAACCTTTTCCTCAGTACCTTTTTTTCTGACCACAGCTCTAAGTTTATACTGTACAAAAAATACATTATCATCCATGACATTGATCTCTAAGGTATTTTGTCTTATATGCTAATTATGCAGCCTTAAGATCACCAAAGAGTATCAAAGAATCAAATGTAGATAACTAAAAATGCATAAAAAGTTGAAAAGCAGTTTCTGCCTTATTTCACAAGAAAATTCTCCTTAATTATAGTGCTTGAATTTTGTTTCTTTAAAACAATATAGGAAGATGCTCTGTGTATTTTCAGAGAGCAACATGTTTAGGCTTATTTTAATCTTGTTTTTCTTAAATGTGTGTAGCAGCTGAATCAGCCCATTATGTCACTAAAGGTAATGCAGAGCTGTGATTTTATTATTGATCCAAAAGCTAAAAGCATTAAGAAATGGGAACTTGGAGTACCATCCACTTTTAAAGAAACAGTTTATAAATAGTTTTGCCTATAAATTTTAAAGGACTCACATTTCAGCTGGTTTTTTGTGTCATTATACTGCCACTCAATTGGTGGGATTAAACTTATATAGAACGCTTTTTTAAAGCAGAGGCACAAAAGAACTACCACAATCAATGATCCCACCACAGCATGTCATTGTTTATGTACAAGTATCTTGATTGATAAGAAAGGAGAAATCTGGCATCTTAGACTAGATAACATTTCATACCTTGTTAAGCTGGTGACTCTCTTGGTTTATTACTGGCCTTTCCCAAGTATGATTTGTGAGGGCTATTCTTTTATTCTATCTACAAAGGGATAAGTATAGATTCTTGTCAAATTCTTCACTGAAACATTTTGCAAAACATCTCTATGATGGAACCTGACAAGAATGTAATGACTTTAGGAGTTTCTGCATACAAAAACAGGATAAAAGGTCCAGTTGAGTGTTAAAACCAAATAATACATCTAGGAGTTTTCAGTTTTTCTTTTCAAGGCATTGTATGGTTTGCAATTTGTATGGAAAGGCAAGTATGTCTGTCAAGATTCACCCTCACCAAAAGCGTGAAAGGAAAAAGTCCAACAAACCTCCAAAATAGCAAAGATACGATGAAACCCTTTTTTCCCAACTCCGTTTTTGTCATTGTACATTATATCCTGTTTTGCCAAAATGATGAAATATACCCATAGCTTAAGCCCAAGAGTTTAAGGTTGCTGGCACTCTATCCAAGGTGACAGAGTGAGACTGGTCTCAAAATAAAAAACAAAAAAAAACCCCTCTGTTAGACTTTGTTTTAAAGGCTTTACTTATATTTTATTTAAACCTCACAAACATCTGAGTAAGTAATGCAATCATTTTACAGAAGATGACATTAACTTACTCAGGTAATAGGACTAGGATCAACAGGTCCGGGAACTTCCAGAAACTGAAAAGGAAATTTTCTAAGAAATTAGCTTCTTGTAAATATTTCCCTTTTTAACGCTTCTTGTTTAAAAGACGCAGTGAAGAACAGTATCAGAAGTCTCATGGTAATTTTTGGTTGTAATTTCAAAAGTGATTTATAGAGAATTGAGTTTTACTTTTCCTTTCTAAGAGTAACTTCCTCTACAGAGGGAAAGACTGAACAGACAAAGGGAAAAGCAGGTGGGCAAAAGGTTACAAGGGAGATTTTAATTATGAGTCAATGCGGATTCTATGCCAGCAATTTGCATCCCAAACACAAAGTTAATTAAGGTCCAGGCTGAAGAACGATTGTACTAACTGAAAATTTCTTTATTAGAGAAATGTTTACTGGAGGAAATTACTGGATCAGTAGGCATTGGTTCAAATATTAAAAATAAAGCAACAGTTTGGCCAATTACTAGTGAGACGCAGGCACTGTGAAAGCTGTGGTCCTGTAATTGACACTTGTCATACAAATTGTAAGCGGTTTGGTTTAATATGCGCCCATGCGCACCGCTAGAAAACCAGGGAGCAAAGTGAAGGAACAGTGGATTTCCACTGAGCGCCCATGACTGAACAAAAGAGGCGTTGGGATGAAGACACCCATCCATGGTTTCTCAAATAAAAAGCTCATGAATCAAACCGTGAATAATGGTTCAAGTTCCCGTGTGTGAAAGTCATGCACAGCTTAACATTGTGGGGCGGGTGCCTTTTTAAGATCAGCAGGCTGCTTCAAACTGATGTGAGCCTCGGTGCTGCCGCGAAGCCGGCGGCCACACACCGCCCCGGACCTTGAGCCGGGTGGGCCGCGCGGGCGGTAAGGACTCGGCCCGGGCGGGAGGGGACCGGCCAGCGGGGAAGCTGGGGCCGGGAGCCCGGGCGCCGCCCCTGGGGAAGCCGCGGGCGGGGCCACCGGGAGGGGCGGGCGGGAGTCCGCGCCGTCGGGCGGGGCCGCCCTCCAGCTGGCGCGGGCCCCGTGGGGCGGGCTGCGGAGCTAGTGGTGGCGCCCTGGGCCGGGCCCCAGCCGAAAGCGGCGGCGGCGGCGGCTCCCCGCCACAGCCTGGGCGCAGGAGGCAGCGGCAGAAGCGGCGGCGCGGCGAAGGCAGCAGCGAGCATGGCTGAGACGCCGCCGCCCGCGGCCGGTGCGGAAAGTTGCCCCGAGGAGCCGGCGAGGGGCGGGGAGAGGCGGCCGGAGGAGCCGCGCCGCGCTCCGGCCGCGGTCACGGATCCAGAGAGCGATGCGCGGCCGCAGCAGGCCTCCCCGGCCGGGCAGTCGGACCCGGACTCGCCGGTGGCCGCCCCCTTCTTCCTCCTGTACCCGGGCGATGGAGGCGCCGGGTTCACGGCACGCCCGCCGCCGCCGCGCGCCTGGAGGACCCCGCCGTCCCCCGGCTCCCCGCTGCCCTTCCTGCTGCTCAGCTACCCAGGCGGCGGCGGCGGCGGTGGTGGCAAGCAGCGTGAGTGGGACGGGGACGCTGGCGGGGACGGGTCACTGGCAGGGGCGGGGCGCTCGGCAGGGACCCGGCACTAGCGGGGACCGCCCGGCCCACACGGAACCAAGCTTCCCCTTTGGGTGGCTGGAGCTGGCCGGCCGCGAGGCGGGGGCGCCGGGGCTGGGCCTGTCTCAGCTGCCGTTCTGGGAGCCGGTCACTGACCCCGAGCCTCCGCGGGCCGCCTGCCCAGCCCGGCCTCCCTCCCCTTGCGCCCAGCGCGCGTCCTCGCGGCCTCCCACGTGCTTGGGCGGGGCGGCGCGCGACCTGCAGGGCTGTGGGGGGGCAGGGATCTAGCAGGTGTGGCTGCCCCGGAGGTGCTGCCGACTAATTTTCACGAGTGTTCCTTACACACACACGTAAATCTGGCAGACCCTCCCCCCATGGGAAAAGAAATCCGGAGTGGTGGCAGGACGACACGAGGGGGGCGTGTGGCCTGGAGGGGCACCTCTAGGTGTTGGAGCTTGTGAGGGCGAGGCCTCGCCTTCCGGAACCTCTCGTCTCCTCTTTTCTCTTCTGTCCTCCGCCCACCTTGTCTTTTCTCTCTCCTCCTCTCTTTCCTCTCTTTCTCTACCCCTTCCCCTCTACTCCTCTCCTCTTCTCTCTCTCCCTCTTACCTGTGTCCCCCCCTCTGCCCCTTCCCCTTCCCCCACCCGGGGTAGTATCGTCCGTCAACTAATGTTTGTTGCTCCTGGCCGATGAGCAGGACACTTGAGTAGGCAGTGGGTATAAAAAGAGTCTTGACGGAGTGCGAAATCCGGTTTAAAAGACAAGATCTTCCCGTATGGAAATGTAGTGAGGATATACAGTGCGTCCTAGAAGTCTAGAAGTGCCAAATAGTTTGCTGTACGGGATGAGTTCTAAAGAGAGACGGGAAGTTGCTGAGGTGGCGACCCCTTGACACCTTTCCCTGTTGGTCATGTTTTTAAAAGCGCCATTGCAAAGCTCTCGGCGGCTCTGCACTGCCGGGAGCCCCGCTTCACCCTCTCGCCCCCATCCATCCCTTAGCAGAGGCTGACATTTTTTGATGATTTCCTGTTCGCGTGTGTGCGGTTATCACGGTGAATACCAGCGCAGAGCCGGCTATGATGGCGTTCGCTCAGCTGACGCAGATCATGCGATTACAGGATTTGTCCTAAGTAGCCGCTTAGGAGCAGGAATGCAATTGACCCAGTTTCCTCTGGGAGGACAGGGTGACACAGGTTGGAGACTCGTGAGGGTGGTGGCAGTTGAACTGTGAGGGTCGGTTGGCTCAGCTGGAGGTAGTCTGGTGTTACCTTCTTGTTGCTTGCTTAGCGTGCAGGCCAACCCAGACCATGACTGAGCCTCAGTAAGCCCATAGTTTGTGTGCAGGAGTGGTCTGCACCAAGGCACAGAGGAACTTCTATCTGGATGTGGCAGAAATTAGTCTTTTAATGCAGCAAGGTGGGCAAAGAAAAGAATCTTCTCAAGGAGACCTCACATTCTTAGGAATCTGCTTTCTACTGTGTACTTTAAGCACAGCCTCTTTTTTTTTTCCTCCTGAAAGTTTTCTATTTCTGTATAATCTGTTTATTAGCCACGTTACCATGGAATCGCGACACTCCTATCAGTTCTTGACGCAAGAGTTTTTCAACTATTTGGTAGTATCCGTTGTGAGGATTATCTAAATTTCAGTTGATTTGATTCCTCTTATTAAAGGTTGACTTTTTTTTTTGCTTAAGTAGTGTTAGAAAATAACAATATTGCATTACTCTTTGTTATAGCGTAGGCATAATCAAAGTCAGGAATGGGAGACTTAAAGCTAAAGTTTTGTGAATGCGATCTCTTACTTTCTATCTTTAATACTAGCAAATGTATAATGGATTTATTAGGACGTTGGATTTTAGTATTTCCTCTGGTCTTTGTTTTGGAAATACCTGTAGTTTATTGGGTATAAATGCTCAGAAAAATTACTGGGAAAATACACACATCCCATTTCTCGTACTCTTAAAGACCAGTAACTAAGGACATTTTACATTAGTTTAAAAAAAAAATCACTGCTACATATTTTATTCAAATCTAGAATATAAAATTGACTTGAACTGGTTCTTGTTTTGGACTATAAGTTTTTATTTTTACCTGTTTTTTTTTTTTTTGAGAGTCTCCAGCTATCGCCCTGGGTAGTGTGCCATGGCATCATAGCTCACAGCAAAATTTATGGGCTCAAGCAATCCTCGTGCCTCGGTTTTTCTATTTTTAGCAGAAACCGGGTCTTGCTCTTGCTCAGGTTGGTCTCAGACTCCTGAGCTCAGCTGATCCACCTGACTTGGCCTCCCAGAGTGCTGGGATTATAAGCATGAGCCATCATGGCTGGCCTTACTGTTTAGTGTTAAAATACAAAAGTATCAGTAGAAGTGAACTTGCCTCCTGTGGATCTGTAACATCCTCACCCAGGGTGTTTGGTTTATCCTCTGATAAAGAACCTATTTTTTAGTTCAGTGAATTTTCTTCATGTATTTGTAGACATACGTGTTTTCATGTTTCAAGGTCATGTTTCATGGCCTTTCCCTTTGGCATATGACACTCCCATGCCAGGTGTTCACCAGCCATAGTGTACCAGGAGCTCTCATGTCAGGTGTGACCCTCTGTGCCAGGTGTTCACCAGCCATAGTGTACGAGGAGCTCTCATGTCAGGTGTGACCCTCTGTGCCAGTTGTTCACCAGCCCTAGTGTACCAAGGGCTCTCATGCCAGGGTGACCCCCCCCATGCCAGGTGTTCACCAGCCCTAGTGTACCAGGAGCTCTCATGCCAGGCGTAGTACTGGCAGCCCCTTCCTTTCCCATCCTACTAGGAGTTGTGCTGTGGATGGACAAGATGGACAAGCAATGGCTTCTCTTTAGTGTTGGATAGAAGAGGCACTCCCACCATTTACCTGGTTACCAATTTTTTTTGTTTGTTTGTTTTTGCTTTTGTAGAGATAGGGTCTTGCTGTTGCCCAGGCTGATCTTGTACTCCTGGCCTCAAATGATGCTCCCACCGAGGCCTCCCAACATGCTGGGATTACAGGCGTGAGCCGCCAGCCCTCCCTGCACTTTTCCCAGCTTCTGTTCACAGTTACTCTTTTCTTCTTTCAGTTCCCAGAAGAGCAGTGCACATTCACAGTTAAAGCCACACTGTGCAAATGGTCCACATCGCTGACCTTGTCTTTCTCTTCCAGTTACAACAGTGTCCAGCTCACAAAGAAGCAACTTTCCTTCTGTATTTGTATATGCTGTTGTGAGATGGAGGAGGGCTGGAAGAGAAATAGAAAGAAGAAAAAGAATCTTGGAAAGGACTGGCAGTGTTCCTACAACTGCCCATTTCAGTGTTGAGTCCATTTAACAGTGAGTGCTGTGAATAGTGCAGAGAATGAGACCTCTAGATGCGTTTGATTGTGTCTCGCTGATGGACCTGAAGAATCTATCATGTGGGGAAGGAACTTCCAAATTTACATATAATCCAGGAATGAATGTTTAAGGGGAGAAAATTAATTTCTTTGTTTCTTGTAGTTGTTGTTTAGCAGGCCTGGGCCGTGTTCGAACCTGCCAGCCCACTAGTCCCAGTGTATGTGGCCAGCGCCCTAACCACTGATCTACGGGCGCCAAACAGAGAAAACCAACTTTATGTTCACAGTTTCATTTATACGTATATACATACACACAGGTATATAGATATGTATACATATATATTATTTTGTAGATAGTGTATCCTCCATGGACATTTCTGTTATTCTCTCTCTTCTTTTTTAATTTTTTAATAGTACTCTAGGGCTCAGCACCCATAGCTCAGTGGTTAATGGGGCCAGCCACATACATCAGGGTTGGCAGGTTAAAGCCTGGCCCAGGCCCTACACAACAATGAATACTACAATTTAAGGAAAAAAAAAAAGTCTTGGCACCTGTGGCTCAAGTGGCTACACCTAAGGTGGCAGGTTTGAATCCAGCCTGGGCCTGCCAAACAACAATGATGGCTGCAACCAAAAAAAATAGCCAGGCGTTGTGGCAGGCACCTGTGGTCCCAGCTACTAGGGAGGGTGAGGCAGGAGACTTGCTTGAGCCCATGAATTGGAGGTTGCTGTGAGCTATGATGCCATGGCACTCTATCCAGGGAGACAGCTTGAGGCGCTGTCTCAAAAAAAAAAAAAATAGCCAGGCCATGTGGCAAATGCCTGTAGTACCAGCTACTTGGTAAACTAAGGCAAGAGAATCGCTTAAGCCCAAGAATTTGAGGTTGCTGTGAGCTGTGACACTACAGCACTCTACTGAGGGTGACATATTGAGACTCTGTATCAAAAGAAAAAAAAGTACTCTAGAATACATTAATACCTGTCAGGAGTTGAATACATACATATTAATCAGTTCATCTGGTATATATATATATATATTTTTGAGACAGAATCTCATTTTGTTGCCCTCAGTAGTGTGCAGTGGTATCACAGCTCACAGCAACCTCAAACTCTTGGGCTCAAGCAATTCTCTTTGTCTCAGTCTCCTGAGTAGCTGGGACTATAGGCACCCGCCACAATGTAGGGCTATTTTTTAGAGACAGGGTCTTATTCTTGCTTAGGCTAGTCTCAAACCTGTGAGCTCAGGCAATCCGCCCACCTCAGCCTTCCAGAGTACTAGGATTATAGTTGTGAGCTACCTCGCCGGGCCTCTATATGCTTTTTTTAATTTTGAAAGGTACTTTATTCTGTTTGTAAATACAGAGGCTTCTGGCCAAGCTGGAAGGTAAAGATGGAGGATCAAACCATCAGAGCCCAAAAGGTTTTAGCGTTCACCTTCATGCTAGTTGTTTTTGAAATAGTAGAGAGTGAGGCAGGTGGATGGCTTGAGTCCAAGGAGGTTGCTGTGAGCTAGGCTGACGCCATGGCACTCTAGCCTAGGTGAAGAGTGAGACTCTCTCAAAAAAGGAAGAGAGTGGTTTGTGACTCTTTAAAGGACTGCTATTTAGCAGTTCGATGTAGATTAGTGCCTCTATGTGCATTACTATGTGTGATTCACACATCTGTTGACCCTCAGCTCTTTCCAACTGTGTTAAGAAAGCAGGAGCCATTTCTGATGCATTAAATGCTGTTTTGTCAAATAGCAGATGAAAGAACCCGTACCAAAAGAAAAGAAAGGGAAAACACCCTCCCAAACATAGTGTCTTCTGACAATGTGTAACTGTCCACGAGTGACCACCAGAGATGGGTTCAGAGTGTCTCAGTGCAGGTGGCTCCTTCTGCACGTGGCTGAGGTGACCTGTGGTGTCCCCAGCCACGTGGCACAGGCGGCTGGTCATGCCCCACTGCCTTCCTTGTGACTCAGCTGTCTGCTGCTTGCCTCCTGATTTTGTTTTTACCACCACTGCTGCCTGAAGTTCACTGTGTGGTTTCCCAGCCAGGGCTCCTCTTCTCTCTGCCCACCTTGTTTTGTTTCACCTATTCTTCTGGCCTGACGTTATCAAAAAGTCCAATCAAACTTCTCACTGTCAGAGTGACCGGGTTTGGAGTGTTGGATGTTGTCTTTGAGTCTCTGCCCTTTGGTTGCTCCCTTCTTTTTTTTTTTTTTTTGAGACAGTCTCACTTTGTCCCCCTCAGTAGAGTTCTGTGAAATCACAGCTCACAGCAACCTCAAACTGTTGGGCTCAAGTGATTCTCTTGCCTCAGACTCCTAAGTACCTGGGACTATAGGTGCCTGCCAGAATGCCTGGCTATTTTTAGAGATGATGTCTCACTCTGGCTCAGACTGGTCTTGGACCTGTGAGCTCAGGCAATCCACCCACCTTGGCCTCCCAAGTGCTGGGATTACAGGGGTTGCTCCCTTCTTGATAATCATAGCTTCATTCTGGACAGAGTTTTCCTTTTTCTTCTCATTCGGGATGCTAGTGGATCCTAAAGGTTTCTTTATTATATAACTAAAGTTTTCCTGTAGTTCTATAACTCAAACAATTATCACTATAGGATGTGAGTATATGATAATTGTGGCCACCATTTGTAGAATTTTTTTTGTGCAATGCAGAGAACTAAAGACTTAACATGTAATAATAATTTTTGAACTGAAGGCCAGAGAATGAATCCTTCTTCTTGAGCAAACTGCGTCCACAGCTGTGTGCTGCTTCAGGAAGGTCTTAACAAAACCAGTCTGGGTGAGGGCAGGAAAGGTTGCTGGGTGGGAGGGACAGCAGAGGAGAGGTGGCAAAGGAAGCACTTTTGGGGAGTAAAAAGGCAAGTGCTGATCTCAAAACATATTCACCTATGTTCTGTCATGCATCTTTTCATTTGACTTTTCACCGAAATATATGTGTTAAAGAGATAGGATTTTATCTAAAAGCTAAGAGAACATATTTGTCTGGTGTAGGGCATATAAATAATTAAAAGTATTGACTAAAAAGATGTGCTGCCCCTTTATTATTGTGCAGTAGGCACCCTGCAGCCACCGTAAAAGTAAAAGTGAGCCTTAATGTACCCATCTAATGACTTTTTCAGGGCATGACAACTGTTAGATTTTTTACCCAAACCTTATTAATACTAAAACTAAGCCCTGCTGGGTGAAGGGGCTCACGCACGAGCTTCTCAAGCATTTGTTTTGGGAGTCAGTAGTGCACCATAAGCATTAAAAACTGGTCTGAAGTTATGTGAAAGGGATAAAGGGGGGATGCCTTAGACATCGTCAGTATGGACATGCCCTCTACTGCTGCTGTGTTTGAATAATGGCAGAAAGGCTTGTCTTCCTAAAACTTCTGGCCGCAGCTGCTGGCCTAGGTGGTGTTCCCCTTTGCAAAGCTATTTTACTAACTGCCTAACACTCAGCATGTGTCAAAGGGAGTGGCAGAAAGTTTGGAAGGTGTGGGAAGCTCATGACGGGTAGGAAAGAAGAGCCAAAGCAGCTAGTGGCGTGCAGAAGGCGGGAGCCGTTTCAGAGTGTGGCTTGTCTGACTTCAGGGTCTGTTCAGGGACTCTTCGTGGACATTTATCTACTTATGCTGCCACCCCCTTTTTTTATGAACTTAGGAGTTCGGGTCACCTGATGTGAATGCTTGGTAAAATTCTGGCTCTTCTTCCTCCAAAACCAGAGAGACACTTGTGCCCTTTGCTCAGATCCCCTTTTGACTTTCCCATAAACATTCACCCTCACTGACTTTGATTTCACGTGACTGAGAGGCTTTCCCAGAGTTCTGAAAGGCAGAAGGATTATTAAAGTACCGTTTACTCAAGAGCCAGGCTAAGCATTTTACTTTGTTTAACTCTGAAACAGTTAACATTTTGATCTCTGTTTTGTCAGTGAAGAATCAGGCGCACAGACAAGTTCATCTGCCAAGGTTGCTCAGTGTCTGAGGGGCTAACCTGGGTGGGGCTGGGTGTTATGACTCCAGGGGTCATGCTCTGCCAGCTCCTTCCTCACCCCGTGACTGGAATCGGGGACAACAACCTCTTATTCCTTGTTCTACTCACTAAAGCCCCACTTGCTAAACTGAATGAATGAAATTTACAAGTCACCAGTTAGATAGAGAAAACGATTATGTGTATGGCAACACTGAAGAGTCCACTTATGACAGGATGATGAATTTCTTAAGCCCCTGTAACGTCTGTTTCTTGTCTACACCTTGTCCTCCCTGCCGTACCCTAACATCTAGCTTGTAGAAAGTGCCCTGTCCGTGTTAAATGAATGAATCTATTGCAAAAACACAAATAAAGCCTACATTAGAATGACAAATCAAAATACAGTTTGATTTCATAAAACTTGGGAGTTTTCATCGTTGAAGTAACACAGGAGAGTGGAAAAATATCATTACAAGAATATGTGGGCTCGGCACCTGTGGCTCAATCGGCTAAGGCGCCAGCCACGTACACCTAAGGTGGCGGGTTCGAATCCCCAGCCCGGACCCGCCAAACAACAATGATGGCTGCAACCAAAAAATGGCCGGGCGTTGTGGCGGGCACCTGTGGGCCCAGCTGCTTGGGAGGCGGAGGCGGGAGACTCGCTT
>CAUYQV010007104.1:0-35683 GCA_963574575.1 Galagoides demidoff
AAATGGTCCCTCCAATCCCCCTCCCTCCACCCATTCCCCCCTCCCTTCTCCCTCCCCCCTCCCCACATTCTTAGGCTAATTGGTTATAGCTTTCATATAAAAGGTACAAATTAGTTTCATAATAAAGGTGTGTACATTGGATACTTTAAGAGGTGGGCCTTTTATGTTGGTGTCAATAATATGTAAAGAAGAAAGCAAGTTACTTAAGAAATTTCAGCATGATGAATTTAAACCTTTTTATTATGGAATATATCAAACCTATATAAAAGTAGAGAGACTAGTACAGTGAATTCCCATAAATATACTGTAATGAGCTTAAGCAGTGGTCAACTCATGGCAAATTTTCTCTTTTCTTTTCTCTCCTTTTTTCCCTTCCCCTCCCCTCTGTTTTTTTGAGCCAGGGTCTCTATCCTCCATACTAGTTGCTGGGCTCAAGCAATCCTCCTGCCTCAGCCTCTCAATTAACTGAAACTACAGATGCATACTATCATGCTTGGCTGATTTTTTGTAGAGATGGGGGTCTTACTGTTGCTCAGGCTGGTCTCAAACTTCTGGACTCAAGCAGTCCTCACACCTTGGCCTCCTAAAGTGCTAGGATTACCATGCCCAGCTGGCAGTCTTATTTCAGCTGTAGTTATACTAGCTTCCTACCCTTCTGTTCTGAAGCTGATAACACAGATTCTTTCATTTTATCAGTAGATCTTTTAACAGATAAGGATTTTTTAAAAATCTTAATACCATTATCCTTTCATAAAAACACTACCAGTTATTTCTTAAGAAGCATAACTGACTTGAATGGGTGGAAGAATTGGGAGAGCATTTCTGCATCAGGACCTCTCTGTTGTGTTGGAGTTTGCTCTATAGCTTTAAGTGAAGTGATTAAATGAAAGTTAAACTTCAGCCATAATAATTTGACCTTTTAGTGAAATACATGTTATTAATGTATTTAATGAGATGCATTACAAACTGCAGTGAGTACCATGTTTCATTATAGGTCTAAAATGCAATATCATTAAAGACCTTTAATAGAAACAATGGTTGACATTTTGATATTTCCCATAAGCAAAACATCCAAGAACATAGTATGATCTAATATAAATACAGAGCAAGTATTAAAATTTTTTACTTGCCTCAGAGTATAAAAACAGATTTCACTATTAATTATATTTTGTTTGCTCCCCTCCATTTTTCCACTATTAGTTCATGTTTGCCCTCCCATGTCTTTGTGGCCTTTCCCTCAGATACCACGAATATTTTGACTTGAATGCACTAAAAAAATTTTTTTAAGAGACAGAGTCTCACTTTAGTGTCCTTCATAGAGTGCCATGGTGTCACACAGCTCACAGCAACCTCTAACTCCTGGGCTTAGGCAATTCTCTTGCCTCAGCCTCCCGAGTAGCTGGGACTACAGGTGCCTGCCACAACACCCAGCTATTTCTTTGTTGCAGTTTGGCCAGGGCTGGATTTGAACCCACCACCCTCAGTATATAGGGCCAGCACCCTACCAGCTGAGCCACAGGAGCCACCCCGGACTAAAATTTTTAATGGCAATTTGACTTTAGCAATAATAGACACTCTAAAGCAGTGGTTCTTAGCCTTCCTAATTTTTAATGGTAATTTGACTTCAGCAATAATAGACATTCTAAAGCAGTGATTCTCAACCTTCATAATGCTGCGGTCCTTTAATACAGTTCCTATGGGTTATGACCCACAGGTTGAGAACCGCTGCTCTAAAGAATAATGTTTCAGGCTCGGCGCCTATCGCTCAAGCGGCTAAGGCAAAAGCCACAGACACCTGAGCTGTCGGGTTCGAATCCAGCCTGGGCCTGCCAAACAACAATGATGGCTGTAACCAAAAAATAGCTGGGCGTTGTGGCGGGTGCCTGTAGTCCCAGCTACTTGGGAGGTGGAGGCAGGAGACTCACTTGAGCCCAGGAGTTGGAGGTTGCTGTGAGCTGTGATGCCACAGCACTCTACCCAGGGGGTTAGCTTGAGGCTCTGTCTCAAAAAAAAAAAAGAATAATGTTTTAAATTTCCAATAAGTTAGGGGCAATCATGGAGTCTTCTTTTTTTTTGTTCTGAGAAAGAGTCTTACTACGTCACCCTCAGTAGAGTGCCATGGAGTCACAGCTCACAGCAACCTCACACTCTTGGGCTCAAGTGATTCTCTTGCCTCAGCCTCCCAAGTAGCTGGGACAACAGGCGCCCACCACAACTCCTAGCTTTTTCTTTTGTTGCAGTTGTCATTGTTGTTTTAGCTGGCCTGGGCCGGGTTTGAACCCTCCAACCTTGGTATATATGGCCAGAGCCCTACCCGCTGAGCTATGGGTGCCTCCCATGGAGTCTTGTTTTTGTTTTTTTCTTTTTTGAGATAAGGTCTTGCTCTATTGCCCAGGCTGGAGTGCAATGTCATTATCATAGCTCTCTGCAACTTTAAATTCCTGGGTTCAAGTGATCCTCCCACCTTAGCCTCCTGAATAGCTGTACCAACACCATGCCCAGCTAATATTTCCATATTTTGTAGAGACTAGGTCTCACTATGTTGCCTAGGCTGGTCTGGGACACCTGGCCTTATGCAATTCTCCTGCCTTGGCCTCCCAAAGTGTTGGAGTCTTGGTAGATAAATACTGATTGTTGGCAGATTGAGATAGGGTCTTGCTCTGTTGTCTAGCTTAGAGGTCATCATAGATCACTGAGACCTCAGCTCTCTTGGGCTCTAGTGATCCTTCTGCCTCAGCCTCTTGAGTCTGGGACTACACATATGCATCCCTATGTAGTCTGGGGGTACATATGTGCCTTCTGGTTTTTTTATTTTTTGCAGAGATAGGGGCTTACTCTGTTGTACAGGCTGGTCTGAAACTCCTTGCCTCAAGCATTCTTTGGCCTCCAAAGTACTAGGATTATAGATGTGAGCCCCAGTGCACAGCCTAAATTTTTATTTATTTATTTATTTTCTTCAGCCTCCCTAGTAGCTGGGACTACAGGTGCCCACCACAACACCCAGCTATTTTTCTTTTGCTGTTGTTGCAGTTTGGCTTGAACCTGCCACCCTCGGTATATGGGGCTAGCGCCCTACCCACTGAGCCATATGTGAGGCAATAAATTCACATTGTTCTTAATTCAAAAGATACTAAAGACTATCAATAATCATCCTCTTCACTTCTATACCCCTGCCACCTAGTTCCCTATCCCATAGATAACCAGTTTTATCAGTGAGGTTTCTGCCTTTTTAATTACTTAATTGCCTTAGGTGACAAATCTGTGAATGCCTGTTTAAGAGTTAATATGTGGGTTCTCTCAGTTAACATGTGGGTTCAGTTACCGTGTAAGTTCATGGCAAAGTTCTCACAATGATCATGATGATTTGTAGAATCCTGAAATATTCCTTTTTAGTTTTTTTGGTTTATCAGTGGTTTTTCTTTTTTTTTAAAGACAGAGACTCACTTTGTCACCGTTGGTAGAGTGCCATGGTGTTACAGTTCACAGCAACCTCAAACTCTTGGGCTAAAGAGATCCTCTTGCCTTAGCCTCCCTGTAGCTGGGACTATGCACCCGCCACAATGCGAGGCTATTTTTTAGAGATAGGGTCTCACTCTTGCTCAGGCTGGTCTTGAACTTCTGAACTCAGGCAATCCACATGCCTAGGTTTGCCAGAGTGCTAGGATTATAGGCATGAGCCACTGTGCTTGGCCTGTGTTTTTTTTTTTTTTTTTTTTGAGATGGAGCCTCAAGCAAATCCCCTGGGTAGAGTGCTGTGGCATCACAGCTCATAGCAACCTCCAACTCCTGGGCTCAAGCGAGTCTCCTGCCTCTGCCTCCCAAGTAGCTGGGACCACAGGCGCCCGCCACAACGCCTGGCCATTTTTTGGTTGCAGCCATCATTGTTGTTTGGCAGGCTCAGGCTAGGGATTCGAACCCGCCACCTTAGGTGTACATGGCTGGCGCCTTAGCCGACTGAGCCACAGGCGCTGAGCCAAGTTTTTCTAACTGTTAAGAGAAACACAAAGTTGGATTTTAAGACGCTTTTTTTCTTTTTTTTAAATGATGCTAATGATGTAGGTATAGCTACAGAGTCAGTAAGTATCTATTCAATAGTGCCAAGAAAATAAAAGCTGTAATCATGTCACTATAGATTGTAATGATTCTGACTTAACAATAAGCCCTCGCCCTACCCAGTGGCTGATGGGTCTTTACGTGATAATCCACACCAAACGGGAGAAATAATTGCCTCTGAAAAGAAAGTCGAACATATTCATGATGAACTTTTCACCATCATGTTGTTGGAATGATTTGAATTCTTAGGGCCCAGAGACAGTTACTAACCCTACGCATGATCTTTAGACCGAATGTCTTATTAAACTTCTTTCACTATTTTGGATTTGATCACAGCAATGGTATCAGCATTTAGAACCCGTACTAGTGGAATAACTTGACTTATTATAAAATATATTATACAAAAATATTGTTGAAAAGAGTTTAATAGGCATTTGATACATATGTAAATCATTCAAGGGCAACTGAACAGATGATTATGAGATGTCTTCTCATGGTTCTTAACCCTTGCCACCTTGTCATTGAAGCCAAGTAGATCTTCCCTGGGCCTAACAACAGGTTAGTGTGGGGGGGGCGGGGGGGCTAACAAGAGGTGTATGTTTTTGTGTGTGTGTGTTTGTGTATGTGTTTGCCCCAATCCAAGTTCTGCTTAAATATCCAGAATAGCTAATTAGTCTTCTCTTTATAACATTAATAAATTAACCTTAAGCTAGAGCATATTAAAGTCAGATGTTGTTTGGTTCCCAAAATAATTACTCCAATTTATTTTTTCTAATTGAATTGAAACAAATATATCTGTATCTTGTTCATACATTCCTATAACAATTTCTAGCTTAAAAGAACTGTGTCAAGTCACAATATACTCAGGTTCAAAAGATATATGCAGATGCAACTTAATTTAGAAGGGAAAGCATTTTTTTTTTTTTGCTATATATTAGCTTTCCGAAGAGTAGAAATCAGACCGAGATCCTTGCTCTTGGTTAGCTATAAATTTTACTTTCCCAGTATACTAACAAAATTTCCATTTTAAAAATAATAATCCCTCTAGCTCATTCGTAATGAGTTTCCCTTGCATGGATTAATAGTGCGTGTGTTACCACATCAACATGAGTGTTGGGAAATGTGTTTAGTTCATCCCTCCAATTCTGATAGAATGGAAAACGTCTAACACCCGTTCACATCCAAGTGCAATGACTAGTTTATGGGCCTGATGGAGCTACATCTGAAATTGGCATTCCCTTTACTGTACAGTGAATTTTTCAAATTACAGAAAAAAGGAACCCAGCCTCAACCATGCTTAACTGTCCTAACTGAAACTGAAGCAGGTAACCAATTTGTGAGCATTCAGGTAACCTGAGTGTATCCTCACTGCCTAATACACTGAATATAAGTCAATAGATAATTGTTAAAGGGTGAGTGGATGGATAAATAAGTAATTGTGGATTGAGAAGGTAAAAAGATGAGGTTGTGTGGTTTACTTTACGTGTTAAAGACTTTAGCATATTAGGGAATAGCCATGACTGTGAACATTCAAGACAGATCTAAAATTAGATTCACTCTTATACAAGCAAAACAAAATGTCTACAAGTGTTAGCGATACAAGACAGCCTAGAGTTTAATGCTATTGTATAGCTTTCTATTTCTTTAACAGAAATTTAAACCCTATTTTTAAAATGCACAAAACTTAAGTAAAATTGAAAATGTCCTCCAAATAGCCAGAGTTTAATTGGCAATGCTGGAGTCGCACTGTCCTGATGAGTGAAGGCATTTTAGTTTTTGCAAAGAATGTTTACTTGCTCTATTTCCCCCTCTTTTATTCTATCACGTCCTTAAGACACTAAAAGCACCAGTACCTTAGTTCATTCATGCTGCTCTAACAAAATACCTTAGACCGGGTATTATAAATAACACACATCAACGTCTCACAGCTCTGGAGGCTTGGAGGCCAAGGCCACGGTAATGACAGGTGTGGTGTCTGGCCAGGGCTGTGCTCAGCCTCAAAGGTGGCACCTGTTGCTGTGACCCCCAGTGGAGAGGGCACGGCAGCTTTCTTCCACCACTTTTATAAGGGTGTGAATTCCATTCTTGTGGACAAAACAGAGCCGTCACCTTTTCCAAGAGGTGCCACCTCTTAATGCTGTCATAGTGAGTGTTAGATGCTAACATAAGGGTCATCACATTCAGACTATCACAGTAAGTGGTTCTGCCTTGCCTTGAACTTTTCTTTTTTTATTTTATTTTATTTTATTTTATTTTTTTATTAGATCATAATTGTGTACGTTAATTCTATCATAGGATACAGTGTGTTGCTTCCATATGCAGTTTGGAAAACTCTCATCCAACTGGCTAACATAGCCATCATGTCTTTCTCATAATTGTTGTGTCAAGACATTTATATTCAACCTTTAGACAAATTCACATGTACCCTAATAGGATAAATTATAGGCATGATCCCCACAATATCATTCTCTTCACCCATTGAACTTTTCATAGTACACTTAGTCCCATAGAAAGGACCACTTGTATCTAGCTCAGATGAGGGGTTCTGACAATGTGACGGGCTTAGTCTCATTTCTGTGTCTGCTTATGGTGAATCTCTGACACAGATGCACCCTCCTTTTCACCAGGGCTGAACTTACAATTGCTCCCACCCATCCCTTAACACACTACATAATTTATTATTCTATTATTTAATTGTCCTTGTAACGTTCCATGTTCTTCCCTTGTCCAACTATATCCTAAGTATGAGGGTACAGGCCCTCTATTTTCCTCCTTCTGTGTCACTCAGGGGGCCTAACACACACTAAGAAGATGATCTATGCCAACTAAATAGAAGATTTAGTGCCTGAGAGGAAGCCTCCACAAGAACAATACCATGTTTATTATTTAATTTTTAAGGGCATCAAGCATAATATCCTCTCTCACTCAGCATTGTATAAAACCATATAAAAAGATATCAAATTTTGTATCTTGTGATTTATATTCACATGGAGGGAAGCCAGGAATCATTGATTTTATTTATTTTAAAAAAGGAAAAAGTGGCAAAATAAATTTACTTGAAATTTTACAGACTACTTTCCTGTACGTCAGGTAATTTTTGTACAGCTTTTTAAAACAAGATGTTTTTATTTCTGTTAGTAACAACAAGTCTAAACACGGCAAGTAGAAGAAAAAAACTAACTCATATTAATGAATTAATTAATACATGCCTGATGGATGCAGGCTCCAGTTCACAGGCAGCTACTTGTCTGGTTCAGAACTCCATCAGCGTGTTACCAGCCATCGTATGAGTCAACATTAAAAACAGCTCAAGGGATGTCATAGACCGTAAGTCAATTTTATCCATAATGGTTTCTCATCTGTTATATTTATTTTGTATCAGCTGATACTGGTACCTGCACTCTTTTGCTACTGTATGATATTAGAGATTGTCTAGCTTAAAGAAAAACGCACCCACATGCCCGCAAACATCAGGTTCTAACAAGCGGCCTCCCCTGATTGAAAGTCAAGGATAAAGTTGGCATCTAACCTCAATGAACACTTAGTAGGTTCATATTTGTTTTGTGTTTATCCTGTTGTTCCATGAAAATGTATGAATATTTGTGGGACATGTATTTTTGGTGGCCGTTCACAGTGATCTAAGGTATAGCAATATCTATCAGGATTCCTACTCAGTTGTGAAGGTGTTTCTAACCACAAGGAAACAGTTTACGTAAAAGTAATAATAAGAGGACTACATATGGAAGGGCCTCGCATAATCTTACGATATCCTCCTAAAAATGTCCTTTATACCATGGATGAAGCACTCTCTTCTTTCCGATGTGTGAACCTCCCACATTACCCAAACATCCCCACACCCCCAACACATGCCCATTCCATTTCAAATCTCTTCAACATGATAAGCCATTATTCATAAAACTCTCTAAATTCCACTAACTACTGTATCTATAAATCTTTATAAAATCCTAAAGACCAATAGTTACTCCCTTTCTCTTGTATCCTACACACCCTTTGTTGTAATTCCAACCTCAACAGCCCCAGCCTCCTCACATCATAGTTGTTCCAGCAAATGGGAACACAGTATAAATAAATAGGTGACTTGATGTCGTAAAACTGGCTCTCTGTCCATTGGGAGAAAAGGTACCGACCGGACCCCAGTGAACTTAGAAGGCAGCAGGAGGACCTCCATGTGCTGAAGCATGCAACAAAAAGGCTACTGTCCCTGGTCTAAAGGCAAGAGGGGGGTTTTCCAGCACCCTGTGATCCCAAAGCAGCCAGGTTAAAACAATATAAAAAGAAAAGAACTCTTTCTAAAGCAATATGCAGCCTGAATGTAGTAGTGGGAAAGAGGAGTGTTATGCTGGTATCATTTGAACTTGCACTCGATGGGGAAAATTCTATCAGTCAGAATCCAGAAACGTTTATGCAGAAATATTTCACAACCAAATGAACAGTCTGATACGGAAATGGATAGAGGGCCGACCACATTTCAGCTGGCACAGGGCAGGAGCCTTCTTTTAACCCATCAGGAGTCATGGCTGACCAGTGAGACTTCTAGGATGTCTTTATTTTTCAATATTTTGGGGGTCAGCACTTCAGACTCTGATACCTAATTAGTGCCACAGTTTTGCTCTGCTGCAAGCCAGTTTGGGGCAACCAGCAAAGAAATATAATTAAGGGGCAGACTAGATCCAGGCTTTTCCAATTGGTAGATGGGGTATCTTGGATAATTTACTAATTAAATCAGTTTTCTCTCAGTCAACAGAGTGAAGACACAACCCGTGGATTGGGAGAAAATCTTTTCATACCATCTATCCAATAAAGGGTCAACATCTAAAACACATAAGGAACTCAAATAATTCAGTAGCAAGAAAGAAATATCTCAATTTTTAAAAAATGGACAAAGAAACTAAATAGACACGCCACAAGAGAAACCATAGAAGTGGCCAACAGGTATGTGACAAGATGCCCAGCATCACTGAATCAGCAAAGAAATGCAAATCAAAACCACAATGAGATATCACTTCACACATTTTATGATAGCTTTTATCATAAAAAATACATATGTGAAGAAAAAGGAACCCTTGATCATTGTTTGTGAGAAGTGTAAATTAGCCCAACCACTATGGAAAAAAGTATGGAGTTTCTCAAAAATTGAAAGTGGAACTACCATACGATCCAGCAATCCCACTACGTGGCATCCATCCAGTGTAACTGACATCACTATGTTGACGTGGTGTTTGCAATCCCATGTCCTTTGCAATATTATTCACAATAAGCAAGATATGGAATCTACCTAAGTGTCCATCAACAGATGACTGGATAAGGAAAATGTGGCACTTACATCCCCCCAAAAGAAGGAAACCCTGCCATTTGTGAACAACAGATACTAATACACCGATATGTAGGAGGACATTGTATTAAGTGAATAGCCAGTCACAGAAAGAACAAATACCACATGACATCACTTACATGTGGGATCTAAAACAGATGAGCTCCCAGAAGCAAAGATAATGCGGGTGGTTACCTGGGTTTGGGGGGGTTGGTTACGGGACACTGAGGAGATGGTGGTCAAAGGGAACAAAATTTCATTGCAAGAGATACGGTACAATCCAGTAACCAGAGTTAATAACAACACTCTGTATTTTGAAAAATACAATGAAAAAATGTGTTCTTAACCCCCCAAATGGTGAGGTAATAAATGTGTTAATTAGTTCAACTGAACCGTTCCTCAATATGTTCATATTTCAAAATATCACATTGTGCATGATAAATATATACCAATTGTGCCAATCAGAAACAAAATGAAATATATTTAAAAAGCAAACAAAAATATAAATATTTTTTATAAATATGAATAAATATATTTTTTTAAAAAACAAAAATACACTTTATGTCCTCAACTACAAAATGGTGGTAAAGGATGTTTACAGCACACAGTTGATGAGAGGCTCTGACAGAAGAATGAATATAACAGTTACCTGGCACGATGCCCAGGCAAACATTGCTTTGGTTGCCTTATCACATCTTAAGATCACCCCACAAGGAACACCCGTCCTGACCTTGATGATGGCCTTTCAGATGGGGCTGAATTGCCTGCCTTCCTGGACGTATCAGTTACCTCCTGTCATGGACTTTCCACTTGTGTTGCCATCTTACTACCAGTTCACCTCCACTATTCATTATTCGATTCTAAAAATATTTATTGCATGCCTTCTATGCACTAGGAACTGGGGTGGGCAAAGGGATGGTGCCCATGGAATTTATCTTCTGTCAGCCCTGGATACTCCAGTACAGGCCGTGTCTACACCTGCTCACGCTACCTGGGATACTCCAGGAAGGCCGTGTCTGTGTCTACTCGTGCGGCCATTTCCTTGGTTATCATTTTCTGGTACTATCTGGAGTTGTCTGTCTCCTGCCAGACCACCCTCTATCTTCCACCCAGCTGCTGTTTTAACTTACGCACTGTGTCTGGTTACAGCTGATGGCCTCTTCCCATCTGCCCTACTCCTTATAAAACACTCGGCCATGTCCCCCAGTTTCCACACTGCAGCATTGTGCACATTTTTGGCCACTTAACAATATCAACCCATGTTGTATTTTTGTCTCTGTGTGAGTATAGTTAAGGTATATTATGTTTACCATTCTCTTTTTAATTTAAAATATTCTCCTTACCTCTGCTTTCCAGTTATCTGAGTGGATAGTGAGTTTCCAGCGGATTCAGTTATCATATGTCTTGGCACGGTTTTATTCATCTTTCTTCTCTGTGGAATTCATTGATTTTTGTACATATGGATATATAGATTTTATCATTTGAAGATCTTTCTATCATTTCTTTAAATGTTTTTTTTCCTGTCCTTTTTTCCTCTTGTTTTGACATGATAATAATACACATGTTTGGACTACTTGATGCTGCCTCCCAAATGAACTGATGTTCTATTTATTTTTTTTCTTCTTTTTCTTCCCACGGTTCTTTTCTTTTTTTGCAGTTTTTGGCCAGGGCTGGGTTTGAACCCACCACCTCCAGCATATGGGGCCGGCACCCTACTCCTTTGAGCTACAGGTGCTGCCCCTTCCCACAGTTCATTTTGAATGGTGCAAATTACTACGTCTTCGAGTTGACTAATTTCTTATGCACTTTCTAAAAACCTACTATTAATCCCATCTGGTTTTTATTTTCAGTTGATATAGTTTATTTGTAATCTTTTCATGTTAAATGTACATCTTTTTAATATCTCCTCTTTTCTTTATATTTTTTTCTTTCTTCCACCTTCTTGAATGTATAAAATACGTTTATAGCTGTGGTTTTAACACCCTTGTCTACTGTTCATCATCTCTTTTATTTTGGGGGTTCTACTTTCCTTCAGGAATCCTTTTACTTTTTAGTTGTGGATGACATTTTCCTGCTCCTTTGCATGACAGATAATTTTTGAGCGAATTTTAGAAATTATAAATTTTACGTTATTGGACATTGAAATCTTTTAAAGCTTTTTGCTATGATGTAGTTGTGTGACTTCAAATTTGATTGTTTCTACAATTGATTTTAAATTTTGCTAAGATTGATTTCAAATTTTGCCAATACAGGTCCAAGACATCCTATAACCTGAGGTGAGTTTGGCTCTGCCCTGAGACCCATCTGAAGATGCCGCCCAATTTCCCATGTACTATGCCATCTTCTTTCTCTGTCTGCCAGAAAGTCAAAATACGACTACCCCCTGTTTGCTCCGGTGATGGTCTTGTCTCGTCTTTACCTTTCTGGCAATTCCTTCTCTATTCTCAGTGTCCTTACATATGTGCATATAGCCAGAGTCCCCAGGAGCCATCTAAAGATTTCTACAGCCTGTTCTTTCTTCAGGCATCTAACTTCTGTCTCGTACTGAGCTCTGAAAACTTTCCCCAGAACTCGGACCTCTGTCTTCTCAGCTCAGTGAGACCTGCCCTGTGCTGTGTGGATCTCTGCCTTGATCTGCGTGCTAGAAAATCTTTTCTTTTCATGAGCTAATGTAGGACTCATCTTACTCATCTGTGCTCTGTGCTTTCTAATGCCTAAAACCCATTGATTCCCATAGTCTGTCTGGTTTCCTGGTTGTTTAATGTACGCACGTCAATCCAGGCTCTGTTATCTCCACATGGCTCTAAGTGGAAGTCCAGGGCTCTCAGGACTCATTAATTCAAGGACAGTGCACTAGAAAGGTGCAGGCCAAGGAACTAATGCAAATGAACCCACAGGTATCCATACAGAAGGACAGGACTTTGACAAATAACTTGTGCTTTAAAAATAAAATATGAGACCAAAAAATTCATGTCTGTAGTCAAGCAGGCTGCCATCTTGTGCTTTCCGTTCTAACGCCCTCTCCTTCCATCCACCTTCCAGTGCAAATCAAAACTGTCAGGAACTCCTCTCTTGCAAACATGCCTCTAATAGATAGGGTGTGTATAATTAGTGTACATTTTATTTAGGACATTAACTTTTAAGTATGCTTGCATTTCTGCCTCAACTTATAGTTATGTTGTCTTTCTTCTTAGAAAATTACAAAATTTCAGCCAAAATTTGTGGGAGGCATATTTCAGAAGGTGACAGGAGCTGATGTAGAAAGTAGAAAGTACAACCCCGAATGCTGAAAATCCCACTATTTTATCCTGAACTACAGAATGGGAAGTACAATCCGTTGACACTAAGAACTAAACATGAGCAGGATAGTGGTTGTAATTAATTTTTTTCAGAGAAAAAGACTGCAATATTCTAGCTAATTGCTGAATCTAATCAATTCTGAAGCCTTAAAATACAAAGATATATTTCCATGTTATAATTCCATGTTTATAATTCTCAATTTGGTTAAAATCCACTACGTATAAGATACTCTCAAGAACACAGCAAGATGGCAGTGAGAACAACCCATATCTTGAAAAAGCAGTAATTTCTTTAAATGTCACAAGGAAGTGGGTAATTATTGTTCACCAACATCCCTAGAGTTAAATCTAACATTTTTATCTCTATTTCATTTACATATAGAAACTAAACCACAGGGTGATGATCTCGGTGAGAATCGTCTGTCTATTTCTGCCTGAGAAAGGCAACAGTGATGGGCAGGGCCTGTGTCCACGTCGTGAGGAAACACACCCAGGAAAATAATCTGAGAAACACACCCAGAACCCTAGATTTGATCAATCCAATTCTGTGAACTAGAAAGGTCTTTTACACCCCTAGAACTTTGAGCGGATTTAGAGGAAATAATAATGCTGCTCAGATTCCCCACCAGCACCCCAGAAAATGCAAAACTGACATTTTTCATACTTCAACCTAAAAGAATTAAATTGAGGAGAAAAACGCAGCTGTCTAGTCAGAATGCCTGAGAGAACACTTAATCCCACAAATGAATGCTCAGTAACCACCCAATTCTCGCTATGAGAACCCACTTGTCTGATGCGTGGCTGTGAAGCCCATCATTTCCACATGAAGCCCACTCAATGCTGAAGGCAAAAAAAAAAAAAAAAGAAAGAATCATTCATTTCAATAACCCTGCACAAATTATTTTTTAAAACTACCAAGTGAAAATGGATCCTGAATCTTCTCAGGCATAAAGCAAATGCTAAGTGTATACCGATTTCAACCTAGCCAGAAGCTTCCCAAGGGCTAATCTTAGGATAAGTTGATAGTATTTGGTGTGATATAAGAACCGGCAATGAACCCATCAAGCATTCCCAACAAGCTACTCCTATGATTTTCTACCATCCACCAATTGGAAAATCATGTCAATTAACTAGTAGATATCTTCTTAATAGGTGCGGCATTTACCAAAAGTATTAAAGGCTGTGGAATCAGTCAGGACTTGTTATGAATTATTTTAATATTAATTATTTATTATATTAACTATTAGTTATTTTAAATATTCAGAGATATATCCCTCTCCCTCTTTGATTCAGTGACAAAGTCCAATTGGTTCCTCTCATTGAATTTTCTTTTTGTTTGTTTGTTTCATCCCATTATAAAAGGTCTGTAGCTTAGGCCTTAATCACTTCTCACCTGGATTACTACAACATTTCCAAAAGTCTCACTGCCTCCCAGTCCTGCTGTGTCCCTGTGGTCTATTACAGCATGAATCCAATTATATATTTCTCTGGTTAAAATCACATAGGACTGCCGGACGGAAACAGATGAAGGGCAGATGTTTAATGAAGATTGTAAGACCCCCCAGTGATCAGGTCACTAACTACCTTTCTCAACTCATCCTTTATCACAGCAGTCCAATGCTCCAGCCAAAACCCAGCTAGTTAGAGTCCCCAGAATTGCCCCTGTTATCTCACCCCCTTCCTTTAGCATGTGCTATTTTCCTTACAAAACACTCCTTCTCTGGCTCTGCATATATTTTGCTCCATCCCAGCCATAGATTGTTTTGGACTGAGATAACATCTCCTCCTTTTCCAAGACCCACCACTGATGTTACCTCTTCTTTGCATCACTTCCTGAGTCATAGGCACCCTAAGCCGCTGTGCAGTTATCTCCCTTGACACTCAAAACCCAATTCTATCAAGGAACCCAGTAGTCCGATCTCACCACAGGGCCCTCTCAAGGGTATAAGCTCCTTGGGGCAGGGATCCTGTGTCTCTCTGATCTTTCCCAGTGACTCACGTTGTGTCTGGTGCTAGATACATTTTCAGAGTCAACACATGAGCATGCCAGGAGAAGAGATTTTGACAGTAAAGAAATAAAACACTAGGAGTGAACTCTATGTCTTATCCTTATCTCAAGCCTTTTTACGGTTTCATTCATTCACTCATCAACTGGTTACTGAGAACCAATAATGTGCTCAATTTTTACCAGTAATTCAGTTAACACACATGAGGGCCAAGCTGGAAATAGAAGATAAACACCAATTGGGTAATTTGGGAAAAACATGGTAAAGATACTGACCTACAGTGGTATGAGCTAGGTGAGGCTGAAACACAAGAGCAGCGCAGACCCCCTCTACCTACCCTCTGCCAATAGCCCCTTGGTAAATAGATTTTCTGTGAATTATCCTAATTTGAAATGATATCTATTCCCTGTTAAGACCCTGACTGCAGCAAACATAAATCCAGAATTAGGCCATTCCCATTTTTAAGACTCACCTCCCTTAGCCCAGACCACCTCCTCCTCTAGTGGGAGCCTCTGCTTCCTCTCCTTGCTTATGTTTTCTGTGTTCAACAGGAAGAGGGACCTTGAAATATACCAATCAAAGCTCTCTCCTGGCCCACATCACACTCAGCATAAATCCCATGGTGCCGCAGGGCGTGGTCCGACCTCTCCTTCTCTCCTGCTTGCTGTCCTGGTCCTCCGTCTCACTGGCTGTGCATAGAAAGTCTTCCCCTAGATTTTCACAGCCCGTTTCCCCCATTCCTTTGAGTCTGTGCTCTAATGTCTCCTCCTGCAGGAAGCCTTCCCTGACTGCTCTATTTGGAATAGCTGCCCTGTTTATCACTCTCTTTCTCTTTGCCCCATTTTATTGGTTATTTTGCCTCATTATTTATCATCATGTGTGGCCCTTACAAAGACCCTGATCAGGCATCTTTAGTCTCTATTTGTTTAATGTTTGCTTATTTGTACTCTCTCCCACTTGAGTGCAATCTCCCAGAAAGTAACGTCTCTATCAGACCTATTCATTGCTGTACCCCAAGATAACAAAGATCTCGGCACAAAGTAAGCCCCCTATTGGATACATGTTGGAAAAGGGAGCTTGTGACTATTAATGATAACATATGCAAGATTCCAAGCCCATCACTGTGGTGATGACTATGTTTATTATTACACATAAAACTAAAGATAAAAGCAAAACATTATCTTAGAAATGCTTCTATTTATTTCATATATATTCATATATATATATATATATCTTCATGTATATTAAGATAATAATAATTAATACAACTTTTGAATTCCTTTTCTATGCCCATAACAAAGTTTTAAAATAAATTTGACCAAGCGTGTATAAATGAACAACAATAATATTTTCACTGACATGTGTGTAAATATGTATCTGTATAAACACACACATGCATTGTATATTCTCACACATCTGGAGGGTAGAAGATGGATCAACAAATAGTAGTTATCACTATTATTTCTTTAGATGCGTTTGGGGAATATTAACCTTATGACAGTAAATATAAATACTATTGGTAGAGATTTTCTGTGTTAATGAAAAAAATAAGTGCTGCCTTTCACTGAATATTAACATTTTTAGTCTTAGAAACAATAAGATTTTAACCATTTTGATATGTGGCTGATAGTAATTTTACTTTTTGTCTTTTTTTTTTTTTGAGACAGCGTCTTACTCTGTCATCCCAAGTAGAGTGCTGTGCCATCATAGCTCATTAAAGCACAAAGAATGTTGGCTTGTTATTTCCATTTTTTTATGTATTCCATAAGAGTTTTAAGTTTTCAACACTAAATTTGTATTTTTTAACCAGCCTCATGCTATGGTGTGAATTTGTTTCCTGCCAAACTTCAGGTGTTGCCAATGTGATAATACTAAAAGGTGGGGCCTTTCAGAGGTGGTGATTAGACCATGAGGACATCTCCCTCATGGACAGGATTAAGGTCCTTAGAAAGTGGGCTTCACACAGTGTCAGGCCTCCACCTTCTACCATGTGGGGTTGCGGCAAGAAGGCCCTCATGGGATAAAATGCCAGTGCCAGTGCTTTGATCTTGAACTTGACTGCCTCCAAAACTGTGAGCATGTCCGTGTTTGTTCTTCACAAATGACCCCATGTGCCAATTCTTAGGTGATCTGACCAATTTATAATAAATATGCTCTCTTATTTACCTAAATACCTCTCTGTATCCACATGGGTGCTATATCCAGGGATTCATCCAACCACAAATCAAAAATATTTTTAAAAATAATATAATAATACAATAAGAATAATAAAGATAAAAGACAATACAGCATAACACCTGTTTACATACCATTTGCATTGTATTCATTATTATAAGTAATCTTGAGAAAATTAAAAGCAGATGAGAAGATGTGGCTATATGCAAATGCTATGCTATTTTAGAGAAGGCACTTGTGCATCCAAGGATTTTGTTATCCATGGGGTGTTCTGGAACCACTCCCTCACAATACCAAGGGATGACTGTACATACATTGTGTTTAAAGACTGTAGTTGGGCAGTAACTAACAACAAATAATTAAATACCTAATCAAAAATTAAGTAAGTTGATACTTTAACATCTCTGGACAACAATATTAATACACTTCTTGTTTTGTCCCTCTGTGTATGTATACGTTTTTCTGCCCCTGACATTATCTCTTAGGAGAAACATTTTCTCTCATTGCTCAAATTAAATTAGACAATTCATTAATTTTTAACCACTAGCACATCAAATTATAAACCTGCCCTTTTTTCATCTCTAAAATATCTTATGTTATTTCTTCTGTTATTTCTTCTTCTCTAAAATATACTCAGGTTAAAAAGTAGTCATTTTCTTTTCTTCCAGCCAATTTAAACAAGTCAATAAGTTTAGAAATCATATATAAGTCAAGTCCAGTATCCCATTGGAAGAGTTAGGTAGGAATAGGCATCAAATAATTTGAAGTCAGTTAAATTCAATATTATGAAAAAGGAAGCACATGTGTGTTTAGTAAGTGCCTTGCCCATCTACTAAAGAATTGTCTACAAGTGATGTGGATATTTTTATTGCCAGTAGAAATCTATTTTCCCAAAGAGAGAAGGGACTCTTTCCATCACAGTGCCAACCTTTAAAATCTCACATCTCTGTTTTTCCTCAATGATCATGTAATTTTATGCTACTGTTACTGAAAACTTCCATCTAGTACACTGCAAATTCTACCATCTGCCTTTAGTGATTCTCCAGAATATCTTTCAAAGATTGATAAATTATTCATTTCCTGAAGTCGTGTATCAGAACTTAACGGCTCACAAATAGTAAATAATAAATTATGCAGGTTGTACCTTACAGACACAAGATTTGTAAGCACCCCGTGTGTGCTAGATCCATCAGACAGTAAAAGGAGCCTCATTTATTGGCATGATTGGATGTCCCTCCAGGTGATGATCAAACTTCACATAATCTCGTGATTTAATTTGAATGCAAATAGAAGGGTTTTCGATTGAACCAGTTTGAGGTATTATCAAAAAGCTGTCTTCCTGCAGCCTGTAATCTCCATTTTGGGAAGAGCCAGTATATAGAAACTTTTTCTTCAAATCCTTTTCTGATCAAGCCCTAGACTTCCCCACATATTTGAACACTTAATGACAGAAATTTACCCTTAGCTCTTCATTTTTCTCATGTACATTGAAATCCTTTTTCTGATCAATTCACTTTAAGACCAGCCCACAGTGAATTTTTACATATAAAGGGAGGGGTTGTCTGTAGGGCTGATTTACCTTGACTCTTTTGGAACATGGTGATAAATCAGGAGCCCCTGAGGGCCACCCCATTCTCCTTTTTCTGCCCCCAAAGCCAATAAGCTTTCCTAGTGAGAGAACCCCTGGGTATGTGGATGTTAACTTTTAGCAGTAAAAAATACATAAATAACAGCAATGAAGATTTCACCTCTGTACAATATGGGATGACTTCAAAAGGAGATAATTCTTACAGTATTGTGACAAATTGCAGCCGACAATGGTGAACACAACCCTACGCTCCTTGTTTGGTATGAATTGAAAGCATTGACTCTACAAGTCTGACAAACTGCGAAACCCAATCTTTACTTTACGTCTGGGTTTAGTTCCTGTCTGTAATTCAAAGTAAGATAAGCTTTTCTGTCTTCTAGAGTCCCGAAAGGATGATCACCCTACTATGTGTGTGTCAGCATCTACTAACATGGACCATCCACTTAACCTACACCCCAGCAGTTCCAATCCAAAGTATGTGCTTACACAAGACATGTGTTATATGCACCAAGAGACATATCCAGGAATGTTCGAAGTGGTATTGTTAGTAATAGACAAAAATTAGAACCAACCCAATGTCCATGGCCAAAAGAATTAATAAATTATTTGTGGTATGTCCATGCAAGAAGAGTAAACACAACAGCATGGATTAATCGCACAACATTAAAGAAATCAAGCCACACAGAAAAGAAAAGAAAAGAAGGAAGGTAGTCATTTTCTTCTTATGCTACTGTTGTTGAAAAATTCCATCTAGTATGATGCAAATTCTACCATCTGCCTTTAGAGATTCTCCAGAATATCTTTCAAAGATTGATAAATTATTCATTTCCTGAAGTTGTGTATCAGAGCTTAACAGTTCACAAATAGTATATAATAAATTATGCATATCTATATTTCAACATATATATACAGGGTGGCCATAGAATTTATGTGCAATTTAAAGCAGAACTCTATGGATACTCTGTATATGTGTATGTGCGTGTGTATACACACATATTATATATATGTATGTAATTTTATATATATATTCAATTCATTTATATAAAGTTCAAGCATTAACATATAGTGCCAGAAATCAAATTTCAACTCTTTGAAGGAAATCATAACTGACAAGGAGCCTTCTGGAGTTTTTCTAATATTCTATTTCTTTATCTAGGTGCCAAGGAGCTGGGCATGTTTACTTTATGAAAAGTCATTGAGTTGTACCCTTATGAGCTGTCCATCTTTCTGTATAGATGTCACAAGTCAAGAACAAGTTTTTAAAAAATCAAAACTTTAAAACAGTTGTTCTCAACCTTCCTAATGCCGCAACCCTTTAATACAGTTCCCGTGGGTTGAGGACCACAGTTGAGAACTGCTGCTTTAAAAGGTCCCTGAAACAAGCAAAACATGTCAACCAGAAGATTATTTCCAAGTTATCAGCTCACTTGCAAGGCAGGAAGTAGAACGTGATGAATTATCAGAGAAAGAGAGTATCTCCTTTTTCTTGTTACCAGTTTGAAACTGCCTTAAAAGGCTGATTTTATCTGAGGTTTTATGCATATCACTTGCAACAAAGCAGAGTTCTGATTAGGTATAATCCATTCATAGAGCGATTTTTGAATGGGCCTTGGATACTAAGTAATTACCCAGATCATCATTTAGAGATGGACCAAAACCAGCTTGGAGAAATGTCACTGATCCAACTTTTATATATGTAACTGTCACAGATGAGACGGGCGGGGGGGGGGGGGGAAGAAACTAGAATTCCATCCTACACTTCCTTCATTAAAGGTCCTTTGATGAAATTTGTGCAGCAATGAAGACCCAGCATGGTGGTGGAGGAATTTCCCGTTCCTGTGATTATGCAGATCTCAGCCCCAGTGACGCTGCACCAGGCCCTTCATCAGAGCTGCTCCCACCAATCCAACCACAGCTGGCAAAATTACACCGTGTCGTATGTCAGTGGCTGAACCGCAGTGTCATTGTTTCACCAGTTTGCTGGCTGGGCTTTTTGATCCTTTGGGGTGGTTTTGAAGCTGCCAATTCAGTGATGATTACCCTCCTGATTGAATTAGCACCCTCCATAGAAGTCTGATTCTTTAATCTTCCCTCTGGTGTGCTCTGTTATCCACTCACACGAGGATTTCAATTTAGGGGTGATCAAGAAAACAACGTCTAGTTTCAAGTAGTAATTGTCTCTTTTGATGTGATCTGTTTTACATAAAAATGAATGAAGATGCACATCCATGGAGAAGCGCTTGCTGTTGTAAAGCATTTTACAAGCAGTAAGGGATTCGCTCCCTGAAACTCTACATAGGGAAATCAGTCCGTGTCCATCCTCTATCCATAGTTTGTATTGTTTGCATTTTGTTTGCATTCATTGACTGGTTGGTTGATTGATTTTAGGTGTAGAAGTCACGGAATTCAAATGGCCTAGCCAAAATTTGTGTAACAAGTTGCTGATAGGGTTGAGTCTGGCACTGCTGGGACTGGAAGCCACACATTTCCAGAGCTTACTGAATTGCAGACATTCTTCTCTTGTGGTGTTGCTTACCAAAAGGATACAAAGGAATGCAATATGGTAATAGATGTGACTGTGTCTTCATACATGCCTTTATGATTTCCTCAACAGACTAAACCCATCTATTTGTATAAATCCAAAACACTTCATTTCAACCTTTGTGGGAGCACACACATCATTTCACATAAAATTTAGTGCATTTCCATGTGTGCACTGAATCTCTCCAGAAGAAATACTTTACCTTTCCAACTGTTTTGATTTTCACTAATATACCAAGGAAACTGGGGACAGGAAAAAAGCTTAGTGTGTCAAAGAAAAAGATGCATTTGGGCGACACCTGTGGCTCAAAATGGTAGGGCGCTGGCCCCATATGCTGGAGGTGGTGAGTTCAAACCCAGCCCCAGCCAAAATAAATAAATTAATTAATTAAAAGATACATTAAATATTTAAAGTGTGCTGTATTTTGAAAGCTTATTTAAAATATCAAGTATTCTTTGACCAGGTGCAGTGGCTTACGCATGTAGTCCTAAAACTCTTGAGAGACCAAGGCAGGAGGATCACCCTGAGCTCAGGAGTTTGAGACTAGCCTGAGCAAGAACAAGACCCCTGTCTCTATTAAAAATAAAAAAAAATTAACTGGGCACCTGTAGGCTACTTTGGAGGCTTAGGCTAGAGGATTTCTTGAATCCAGGAGTTTGAGGTTGCTGTGATTTAAGGGGATGCCATGTCAGTCTAGAGCCTGGAACAACATAAGACTCTCTATGAAGAAAGAAAGAAAGAAATAAAGAAAGGAGGGAGAGAGAGAGAGAGAAAGGAAGGAAGGAAGGAAGGAAGGAAGGAAGGAAGGAAGGAAAGAAGGAAGGAAGGAAGGAAGGAAGGAAGGAGGGAAGGAAGGAAGGAAGGAAGGAAGGAAAGAAAGAAAAAGCAAGCATTATTTGCCTTCTAACAATGGCATTTCTGCTCATTGCATTCAGAGCCTTGAATTTTTCATAAGACATTGAAATTAATCTATAGTGAATTGTTATTACTTTGAAAAGTAGAAAACAATAAAGCCCACACTGATTAATCCAAAACTTGAAAATATACACATAGCCCTTATAGACAAAGCTCTTGTAATGTTAATGAGCATTATTTAAACTTTGAGTGGTAGCTGCAAATAAAAACCATGTAAAAGAAGAAAATCTCCATATCACATTTCCTATTTCTACAGTTAGATTACATCTCACATCTCAGGTCTGTCTTCCAATCCCTCGAGGTTAGAACATAAAGCCTTTAAAAGTGGAATTGAAAACATCAACAGGCATAGAGATAAAAATAGATGCCCATCATATCACACAATGATGGGAAGATGTGAAGTGAGAAATTAGACCCTTCATTCATAGCACTTAAATATTGGGGGCTTTCTATTCATTTAAACCACTTTATAATTGAATACACGTCTTAATTGAGGAGAGACTTCTGTCAGATTTTGGTAAGCATGTTCCTCAGATGCTGCACTCTGAGTTATAAGTGATGCAATTTCCTTAAGTTCCTAAAGTTGATTAAACAATTAATACCATAGTTTTTATCTTGAAAATGTTTTGGGATCAACATAGAAGCTGATCAAAATAAGAAAGAGGCTATAAAACTAGAAGCCAGAACTTAAAACAATTTCCTTGATGGCTTCTATTATACTGCAGTGTTCAATCTGTCAAACATTTAAGAGAAATTTAATAGCATCTTAACATAAGATGGTTTATTAGAGATTATCTAGTTTAGTGAGGCTAAACATTGCCATCCAAAAAGACCTTTTATAGAATAAATGTCTTGCCATTCTTTATTATACTCAATAAAAATATATATATAACGTATTCATGCAGCCAATTCCCAAGTATCTATGTAATATACTATCTATAACATTAAAATAAAATAAATAAGAAATGACTTTTTTTTTTTTTTAAGAAATGACTTTTAATAAAGCATATTTTGGTACTTAAGTGCTTGGGAATAACAACACTTTAGAGAATGTAGTGAAGTCTTTGAACCCATATGTAAAATCATTTGCATACACCAATTCAGGTGTGATGCAAGTGGCATTACCTTTGGTCATATGATTGTCCTACATTCAGGACACGGAAGATTATATCATTAATAGCATTAGCTTTATTTTCTGCTTCTCTAATTCAATATTTTGCCTTTGTGTGCTTTGTCCTGAGGACAGGAATCTTGAATATTCACTGTAGTATACTCGGTATGTACAGTAAGACCAGGCCGTTCCAGTTTTCTACTGCTGTATAACAAATTGTCCCAAAGCCCACTGGCTTAAAATAACAATCTTGACTTCCATGGTGAGATAGCAACAAATTCTCTCCTGATAAAAACATGATACAACTGGATGAAATTGTCAAAAATCAACAATTTGGGGCTTTGGGAAATTGAAGCATACTACAATCAGTCGAGAAGTGTTTACTCAGGACCCCCCTGGACTGTTGTTAAATCTAGTGAGAATCTCTAAGCCTGTTTAACTCCTTTCTGACAGTTCAGTCCATGTGGAGGCTCCATCAGAGTGAGTGAAAATTAGGAGCTTTGCTATTGGAGAAGGCTGACTTGATGGGGAGCAGGACAGGAACAAATTCAATGCCGTGGACATCATCAGAGCGAGTGGAGACCTGGATGTCAGATGCATGAAGAAGTCCAATGTCTTAGCAAGTCTGAGGCTGAGTCATGGCTGGGGAAAACGTAAATGGACAGGCCACCCAGAGATGTACTGGTGAAATCGGGGGGATAAAACAACAAAGAAGGGTTTTGACAAGATTCCACATTCCTGGTGGTCTGGACGTCAGTGCACATACACGAGGGTGGGGCTGGAAAGAACCCTGTATAGCCACATGTACCAAGTAGAAACAATGGAGATTAGAGTGAAAATCAATGAGAAAATGAACAGAGAAAATGAATGCACCAGTAGTTGATTTTTTTTTTTCTGAGCATTTAACGAATGTTCAGCTAGACTCACCAAAAGCAAGGAAGACTCAACTGACCAAAATTAAGAATGAAAGAAGATATCACGACTGACATTATGAAATTAAAAGGATTACAATGTAATACTATCAACAGCCATATGCCAGTGAATGTACCAATACAGCCAAAATGGATAAGTTCCCAGAAATGTACAAATTAATAAAACTGACTCAAGAAAAAGTAGAAATATGAATAGACCTATAAAGAGTAAAGAGATTAAATTAGTAATTAAAAACCTCCCTACAACAAAAAGCCCAGGCCCTGCCTTGGCAAATTCTCCTTATTGAAAGAATAATATCTGTACTTCAGAATTCTACCAATTTAAAGAACAATATTTATTTGTCTGGTTATTCTTTAAATTGGTAGAGTTCTGAAGAAAAATGTGTTAGTTCTTTTTCCAAATGCTTCATAGCAGAAATTTAGTGTAGAGAAAATATCTGCCTTGGCCAATTTTTAATTTTAAAATGTCTAACTATTTATCATTTGCAAAAGTAACAATTAAACCAATTATTTTATGAGTTAACCACTATCTTTTAACTATTATTTTGTGTGCAGTAACACAAAGTTAAATGTGACCTGAAAATAATTTAATCTAAAAATATTTATAATCCACCTTCGTTAATTTATTATAATGTTTCTAATCTTCCTCTTTATCAATGTACATATTAGATATTTTTGTGATTTACACACATAAGAGCTTCTTTCAAGACCCAAGTGGGTTTTATGGAGTGAAAAATTGAAAACTTAGCGTCATCTCCCTACTTAAGACTATTCATCTCAAACCAAAAACAAAGTTTGCTGTCTGAAACAGCTTTCAACTATTAATAGACAAGTCGTTTTATGCACAGTCAAGTCTATGTGTGGTTAGAGGTGGGGGGGGGTTTGAAATGTGACAGTAATTAATGTTGATATGCCCCTTGCACTCAGAATCCAAAAGAAACCTTGATCAATGCCTTTATTCCCAAGAGCAAGTGAGGAACAGTAGAATTCCTCCCTCGGAAAGTTAGGTAAGTAAGGTATAGAGAAAACACTACGGAATATCTCAGAGAGGCTTCCTAGAGACTTTATTCTCAGAAAATCATGGGGATCCCAAATGAGGGACTTGAAAATCACCACCATAGATATTTTTCTAAAGTTATCAATACTCCCTAATTCAGGATATTTTTAAACCAATGCTCACAATCTATATTTGCCCAACATACTCAACTTTTTCAAATAAATAAAGTTGAAGAATGAAATCATTGAATGCATTTATCTGAAAAGGAAGATTTAAATGAAGTTATGTTACAGCTGAAGCTTCCAAATAAAAACTAAAACAAGGAGACGTCAGCTGACGATTATCCCTTAGTTGGGATATCTTGTCAGCCAGTTTCTAAAATGAGAAATACCTGATTCTTTCTAGGCTCCAGCATTCACATAAGTACGAGTTTAGTGCTGAAGAGAACATTCGAATTCTTAAAATTTATTAGGGGGGACACCACTTGGTAACAGCCTAACGGGAGTTAGTTCAGGGTATGCTTTGTTGTTTCACTAAACTTTAATCTTTTAGACAGTTGTGTTTATCTCTTGGTAAACCCTCCCATTCCCCCCATGGAGGTAAAAGATTCTATGCTGTCATCTCTTCTTTGGGAGAAAATAAATAGCGAGAAGAGGCTTATAAAACAAGAATATTTTAAGACAGCGGTAGCAATCCTTGACTTTTCCTGCCTAAGCGAGAATTTCCTGCCGAGAGAGTTGACAAAGTGGGTTTGAGACTGCTTTCTTGTAATTAATTTTCTTTGTGTGTGAATTTAATACTGATGCAAAGGTGTCGCTAATTTGACATCTCCAAGGCTTAATGTCTAACCACCCAACGGGAAAGGAAGAACACGGCTTCCCAGAATTCCTCATTAATTAGCTTCAGTCCTCCCTCCACGATCCTCATCCACTCATCTAAGACTGCTAATTGTTATCAACTGGATGATTTTCAGGATGAAATCAATACCTAGGAAGAATATAACTCATTTACACTGCTTGTTGAACAGCGAGGTGACAAGACATGTTCAGACTTATGACTCTGGGCGAGATTTGAACTTCTAGTAAACAGAGACGTAGCATTATGTATGCAAAGAGCATTGAACTTGAAATAACAATGACTGAATCCTTGTTCTACTTGATTGTGGATGAATTAAATCACAGGAAGGCTATGAGTCTTAATTTCTTCGAGGGCAAAACACAGACGAGGTCAAAGTCTTTGCCAATGCTAACAATTAGTTTTTTAAAAACTACCGTTTCCGAGGCTCTAATCAAACACGACAGTTCTGTGCGATACAGTGAGGTTGAAAACTATGTATTTTGGAATATCACAACTAACGTGTTAACATCTCTCTCCTTTACTCTTTAAAAGTCAAGGGGGAAAAATAAGAACTTTGGAATCTGCATCTATTTTTTTCCTTCCTTCTCTTCAATGCTCGGCTTTTACAGTGAAACCCACTGAGATATTTGAGAATATGAAGGGTTTTGGATGAGTGAGCATCGAGTGACTGAAGCTCTCAGGAAAGAATGTAAAAGATCTCGGAGGCATGTGGTCATGTTATATAAACATATTTTGAACTGTACCATCCTATCCCTAGTACTGGCGCCACAATTGCATTAAGTGAAATTTTATCCAAAAATTGGGAAGGTGTTCAGAGTTTGTTTGTCTGCCCTTCTGTTCTTTCTCAAAAGCCTTCAGTGAAAATGAAGGTCGTGTAGACAAATGCATCCCGTGTTCAGAAGGTCCTGCACCAAGACTATTTTAATGGCAGCCAACTTTGTCAACACTGTCATCTAGCCTCATAGTGACTCTCAGGGGGAACTTCATCGTAACATTAATTTTTCTAGATGCCCATCCCTTTGCGCTCCAAGGAGATTTATTCTTTCTCCGTTTTTCCTTTCCTTTTTTTAAAGAAAGGACGGAAGGTAAAGGGGAAAGAGAATAGCTGCATCTCTTTCTGACTTCTGAAATCCCAAAGTCTGCTTCTATGCCAGGCCATTATAGTCGTCATGAAAATGCATTTACTTATCTTTTATGCATGCCTCCCTTACCCCATCAAACTAAAATAAAGTTTGTATTTATTTTTCTGGAAATATCCAAAGTGGCCCTGGCTAAGCTTCAAATCTATTTTTCTCTCTGCTGTGGCTTTAAATGTTGCCGTCTGTACTTGGCAAAAGGAGATAACTGGGGTAAGCTCAACAATAACTGAACTTGGAAAAAAAAAAAAGCAAGGGCAACTGACTGCCGAAAAGTCAAATTATGATTTTCATTCGCGGAATTGTAAGACCCTTTGGTGGGGCCAGTAAGGCTTCTCATACTTATATTTCTTGCATTTTGAAATCATTGCTGTGAATTATTTGTTTCACCTACGTTTTAAACAAGAAAAATGCATCCTTCCTACTTGCGCGCTGCGCCACATGGAATTTAAGACCTCCGCCTTTCGTGATCAGTATGTCTGAAAAATTATTGTTTCACAACCAGCCGGTGACACAACAGGAGACACAAAGGAGGTTACGGGTTGGAATAAAATGATTTGATATGAATATTCACTATTACAGTCATCTGCCCACAGGTCTTCAAAACCCACCGCCTCTATTTGTCATCTTTACCACCACAATCATTTCTTAAACCGACTCAGAAAGATTTTTCTCAAATCATCTTTCCTTCCCCGCACCCCAGCTTCATTTCCCCCTCTTGAGAGGAGTAAAGGAGGAACTGCCTCGTGTCCGGTGTGAATCCGTCCTGCTGTTTCTATACACATTTCTTACGCACAGAGGGTCCCAGAAAGGTGTGTGCACGTTTTAGGAAAGGAAAAACCCGTCACTGTCATATTCGAGTCACACTTCACTTTTCCACTCGCAAGAGATATGCGATACAGTATAGCACAAAGGGTATCGATATATGAGTATTACAATTTGAATGGGTTTTTCCTTCCTTAAAAACGTGCTTACCTTTTGTTTTTGGCATCTTCTATACATAAAAGAGAAATCCAGTTTTAAATCTATTCTTAGGCTTTTAAAAACAAATATGCCACTGGTATTGTATGTACCCATTCATATATGTATGTGTGTGTATATATACACACATATATATATATATAAAATCTCCACTATTTTAGAATCCCAATTATTAAAAAAAAAAAACATACATTTGTTTGTATGTATTTATACGTGTCTCACATAAAATTGTTTAGAAACAAATAGTGTCAATCTCAGTATTTGATGTTCTTCTACCCTCCCTTAGGAAGGAGACTTCAAGCAAGCCCCTCAGTCACTCTGGGCCTCAATTTCTTCATTGGTGAAATGTGGAATTTCTTTCTCTGCTTACTTGTTTATTGCCCTTAAGAAAAAAAAAATGACCTAGTTAGATTCATTGCCTCCAAAATCCCTCTGGCCTAGAACTGTTCGAGGCAGGACTGTAGCTGGGTTGTGTAAGGAGAACTGCACTTTTAATTTTTAGATCTGGCAGGTTTTGTTATGATTATTTTGCCTGGAGATGTAGCAGACAAATACTATAAGTTTGCAACCAATCATATCTTGCCATGAGATACAGCGGAATTTTTTTTGAGGCATCTGATTCTATTTGACTTTAGGCAATAATGATAGACTTTTCCAAAAAGAAGTAAAGATTCCTCAAGAAATTTAGAAGTAGCCCCTAAAATGGAAATTTACTATTCAGTCCATCTGTGGCAATTTCAAAGATACAGCACGACCCTCTAGACACATGCCTTGCCCATTTTTCCTTTATTGCTACATTTAGGAAAAACACAGAAGAAAGATAAATAAGGTAGCAACACAGAAAGAGGGAATTTTTTTTATTTACTTAAGGCTATCTTCTGAAGACCTGAAAGCATGTACATTATTTCCTCTCTTTAGTAGTAAAAATGTGGAATGAGTCAGCTATTGTGTGTCCTGTTTAATAAATGAATTCTGAGAGAGTTCTCAGAGTGTCCAGAGTCCGAGCACAGGGTCACCTGGACTCACAGTCCTTGGCGGCCTAATGCTTTTTTCTCTAGGCCTTTGAATGTAACAGTTTTACTTTTTGAAATCTCACATTGCTCCCTAAAGTTAGACCATTCCTGGGTGTTTGCTGTTTTACCAACTGTACCTGAATACAGTTTTACTTTTTAAGTTCTTCAACCTGGATGGTCATAAAGTCCTTTTCCAGTACAAAATTTATTAAAATGCTGTTTTTGGTTTTTTGGGGGTTTTTGCACATCTATCTTTGCATGTTCTGTCTTGGAACGGAAAAAAATAAAAAAATCCTGGTCGGTAGCAGGGAGAAAGCTCTGGAGAACCGATGAGACGTCTGTATGTGAAGAGCCACGTGGAGTGCTGAGTTAGTCACAGGTGGGTGAAGGGACGGGCAGTAATTATTGGCGACTTCTCCAACCTGACTGCCAGCCCCACTGTACCCTCCTTGGTCTTCACCGGAAGAACCAAACCAACTCTGATGTGCGTTTTGACACAAATACTGTCGGAATGCCTAGTCAAATGCCCGTCTATTGGGGGGTTCAAGGCAAATGACAAAAGCGATCAAATGACAGGTGATCAGCCCTTCCCTATCTAAAGTCACACTGGGACCTGACAGCTCCCTGGTATTTAAAGCAGGCGTCTTGAAATGTAAGGAGCCCAACAGCACTGGGCTTGGAATATGGTCTCCCACATTCTCCCCTCCAGCACGGACTTGGTTTGGAGGAAGAGGCAGAAGGCTGACTTCAGACATACGCAGGTACCCACTCCAGAGCCACTGGGTAAGCCCAGCAGGGTTCCTGCATGTGACACTGAGTGTCCGCGAGCCTGCAGCTTTGAGACAGGAATGAACACCATGGACATTCTCACCACCACCCCCAAATCTCATCAGTGGCCAATAGTTCCCTTAAAGGATACTCATAACACGAGTGAGGCAAATGAACGGCTGGTCTGCACTGTCCAGGAACTTCCCTGCCCCTTCTGCAGAAACACCTGTTCGTAAGTGGAGTAGGTGTAAACAAGTCTCCACCCCACGCCCACCTCCCTTATAATTGTACCTGTAGTGGATCTCTGAGGTATCTGGTGGTGTCGGATGCTTGATTGCTCTGGAGGTCCTCTGGAGCTGGGTCAGATTCCAGAGGTCGATCTCAAAACTTACCACTGCACTCAGTTCTTCTCACACTTCATGTTGGGACCCCCCTTCCCACACTCTCCTGTAAGAGTGAATGGGCCCATTCGGACCGGCTGGAAGGACGCCATGGTTTCTATCAGCACCTGCCTGTACTCATGCACCAAAAACCATTGATTAACTGAACACTGTTCTCTGCCAATACTGTTTGGCCACAGCTTCTACTCTGAAAAACAAAAATAACAACAAAAAAAATTCAGCTAACACAAAAACCATCCATGCTTTTTTACCAAACCCTGAATCTCTCTTCTTGATCTCTCTCTGTTTTTTTTTTTTTTTTATCAAAAACGCTGAATAAGAAACGTTTTTGGCATTTCTCTCTGCTGTGTTTTCATCCTTCTGTACGCAGAGTCCTAGAAGAGCCTGCCGGGGCAGCTAGTTTGGAAATCTATCAGACGAGAGAGAAAGTTTGACGGCAAGTTAGCCATCCGTTCAAGATTCTCCTGACTGCCATGGATGAAGGCGGGAAGGTGCCTGCACTATCAGTCTGGGGAGAGCAGAGTGGCGATGCGGCCAGTGTGAAGCAGCTGGTGTTCTGGAAAATGAACCTCGGAAACACCTCTCGCCATCGTGAGCTGAGGTTACCTGATAGGCCGCAGGAAAGGACAGCATATTACTCTGGGTAAATGAGAAGCACACAGAAAATAAAACTGTCAGGTTTTGCTTGGAATTGAAAACTGTTGAAGGTTGAAACTTTAATGTAAAGAGTTTATCCACAGCAGCAGAATCAGTGGCCTTATCAGACCAGCAGTGAGGTTTGCAAAAAGGTACTTCCCGCTGATGAAATTATAGACCTCGAGATGTGGGGCCAGATTTTATACTCAGGAAGCCCTTGAAAACCTATTTGCTGCTGTCATGCTGGGGGAATTAATAGACTGGACGTTAGCCCCTGAAATTTTCAAGGTATCCCCCCAATATGGCATCTATTGAAGGAGCAAAACACTCTTCAATTTTATAGTAAAATTTTATATGGGGGTCACAGGCGGCAGATTCTGAAGCAATGCTTTACATTGGTAGACCCCTACTAAGTGAGTGCTATGTCTTTAATTTAAACTTGAATTATTCCGTAAAGGGGGACGAGAATAAGTGGGTATAAGCAAAACTCAGGTTGGATAATATTTTTCCTACTATGTATGTTTGCTATTTGTTAATAGGACATAGAATCATATAGACTTCCTTACTGAGACTCCGTTCAGGCTTTTTTTTCTAATGTTAAAAATATTTTAAAGGGAACAAATGACAATTTTGCTTTTTTGTTTATTCACATGGAAACATTTATTACACAGTCATTGAATATTTACCGAGTACTATTACATATTACAATTATGCAAGGTAGGCAAAAAACTATCAGAATTGCTTTAAAGGATGCATTAAATTCAATGGAATCTCATTCTTGTGAGTAGTAGATATTTATGGTACATATACAATATTTGAAAAGTCATAGAATTGAATATATTTTCCATCGTTAAGTCAATAGTAGGACAGAGCCCCTATTCTCAAGAATATCTGTATATTTTAAGGATAGAGAAGAAAAACTGTAATCTTAATATTGGTGATACATTTATATTTAAAATATACCCCAAATATTAAGGAAGCTTAGAGAAAATACTCTGGAGAGGATTCTTAACTTTATCAAATAAGTTCCAAAAGGTGGTGATCTTTGAAATACATCTTGAGAGAATCACAATGGTGGAGAAGTTTATTCTAAGCAATGGGCAGCTCCACAAACCTGGCATTCAAAACAACCAGTCGAAGGGTAGGGCTAGACTGGGCTATGTGGACGTATGATGAAAGATTGGCTAAGAATATTAAAGACATCTTGAAGTCTAAACTTTATGCTTAAATGAATTAGGAACAAATAAAGAATTTAAAACAAAGACATATCATTTGATCATCGATTTTGGCTGGAAACAGTATGGAGGGCAGATTACAGGGAAATAAACTCGGTGAAGAGGCCAGATAGAGTGAGTCTCTCTGCACCATGTTCCTTGCAAGATTTATACATCTTTTCACCACTTATTTTTAGTGGTATGTAATACCTATAGGAAATATCATCAAATTCACGAATCAGAGTTTATCGTGAGCCCTTTTAGAAGTATTTGCTCCCTTGAGTATATTGGTACAGACGGCCCATGAAAGGAGCACAAAGGGCTGACTACCCTCATGCCCCCACCGTGACACACAAAACATACTCATTTCAACCACATTTTTGGAAATTCAGATCATCACCCCTTATCTCTAGGAACCAAAACGTGGAAGAAAATATTCTTCACCTTCATTAAAATAAAGTGTTCATCCCAGTGAGATTAATTATTACATTTTTCTTCCTTGCTGGGGAATATCCATTGTTCTACCTTTAGAAGTTCCATACACATCACAATATTTATTTTGAAAGTATTTCTTTGACTACTTAAAGCAGTTAGATTAATCCCTGATAGCCGCAGGTTCCCAACCCCCCTGTTTGCCACAGGTTAGACATCAGGTGCACAGCGGGAGGTGAGCAGCGGGCAGGGGGCAGAGCGCCACCTGTGTTTACAGCTGCTCCCATCACTTGCGTCCTGCCTGAGCTCCACCTCCTGTCTCATTCTGCCTCAACCAGTCCCTGGGGAGGCAAAAAGACTGGGGGCTGCTGTCTTCTAGAACTGCTACCTGGGACATCTCTAATGTCATTTTATATGGAATTCTGCTGTAACTTATATTCTAGGGCAAACGGGCTAACATGCTTTTCTGCATATTGGCTGCAAAACCTTGAGCCAATTATTTAAATTCTGGATGGCTTTGTTTCCTCTTCACTGAATATAAATACGTGTTAAAGCCTGGTAGATTGTGGGTAAAGATTTGGCCAAGGAGTCTATGGAAGGCATTTAGCACAGTATCTACACTTAGTAAATACCCAATAAATAAATCTTAGCTTTTATTAGTTTGGGGAGGATAGGTTTTTGCTTTGGATAAGTTCGTCCAAAAACTGATATGTTCCCACAGCCAATGATAGATTATTAGTGCCCATTGAGAAATGTCAGCGTAGAGAAAAATTAGAAACCTTACCTGAGACCAGCTTCCCAGATCCTTTAAAGAAACGACCTCATCGTGGGAAAAAAGAAATCAAATCCCCAAAGACATAAATAGCCAAGTTTATGTTATTCATGAAATGCAAGACCATAATTTTTAATCAAGGAATATAAACATCTTCTTCAATACTTCTAGCAAAGGGTAAGGAGAATGCAGTTCAATCTAAGAAAGATAGACAAAAATAAACAAAATGCAAGATAGAAATAATTCTCTAGTTTTAAGGGCGAGAGACTTGGCAACTGTCATTTGAAGAATTTAAATCTGCATTCAATTATTTTTCCAAAACATTAGTATATGTAAAACATATATCATACGATATTTTAATTTATATTTAATGAAAAGGATATAAGCCATGAATTCAGAAGAGAGTTAATACAAAATAGTTTTCTTTTGTATGCTCACCATTTAAATGTGAAGAATTACTTTACACATAGGCAACTATCTATTAATAGCAGTTTATTTACTTTCTTTAATTGTGAATATTTTTAGAAAGAAATATACAACAAATGCAGTACATGTAAACAACTGTTTTAGGAAAACAAAATCAGAACTGCAAATAGTAACATCTTTTGATGTTATTTATTTCTGATTTATAAATTGAAATTATTACTTTGTAGACAGCATAAAAAAAATTGACTTTTACGTTTGTGATGTTTTTACAGCCAAGACACGTAAATGAATGAGCGGTCTTCTCAAAAACAAAGGTCAACAGATTTAAACAAGTTCCAGAGTTAAAAGAAAAGCTGCCCAAGGTGAGGGCACCATGATAGGGGCCGGCATTCTAGTGAACATAGTCTATAGAAGTTCCCTATGGAAGCAGATTTATTTCTCTACCTTCGTAAGATCACTTATTTACAATTGCTTACAGTACATTTACCAAAACCTACATCCAACTACTGTAACTCTGCTTCCTACGTATATATGAGTTTCCAAAGCGATTTTCAAGCAGGAGCTATTATCTCTGCTCCACATTCTAAATGATGCCCACACACAAAAATAAACAGAAGTTACTTTGCCTAAGTTACATACTTCATCACCCTGTCCAGAGAACACAGAAACGTTAACTCCTCCACGGCCCGGGGAGCATTAACACTGCTGTTTCCCTGTATTTGAGACCTGCTAAGAGTCAAATTCATATGACTTTTTACCGACAGGGATCCAGAATTATTCAGAAGTTGTCTTTCTCCACTTTTTTACCCACGACTTCAATTTTAAGCACTGTCAGATGGCTCCAATGAGCCTCTAATAAATACTGAGGATGCCTTTTATCATTTCTAAGCTGTTTGCTTATTGCATAAAGCTCATCGTCTCAGAAATAAAAATTCACTAAGGAGAACTTTTCAGAAATCTCTTCTATGTGGAGTTAGGTAGAGCGTGGGGACCCAGCTGCATAGTGATTGCCAAAGCACAAGTGGGCCCGGGAGATTTCCCTAGACCCAAATGACTGGGAAAAAGGCTGCTCCAGTTGGTTAGAATGATTGACGTTTTGAGGACAGCTGAAGGGGTAGAAGCATTTTTCTGTTTTCAAAATGTTGGAATCAACTCTTCACTTATTTAATAGCAAAGTGGAATTTCATTTTAACATTTCATTTAGTACCTTTCCCTATATGCTGAGTAAGATAGAGGTTGTGCAAACATCAAGTGGCGGTCACCACAGCTTCAACAGTGGGGTCCTGAACAGATCAGATCAGGAAAGGGTAGGAAAGTGTTCAAACTCCACTGTGGGATTCACCAAGTACGAGCTCAGCAGGACAGATTGAATGCTTAGTTTTCCTCATCACTTACAAATGCGGCAAATTCCATAACCGAATAAGTAATACCTAATTTTTCCACTCTTAGACATTAAATTAATATTTTGAAAGGAATTTCTACTGAGTGATTAACATGAAAGATGAGTGGAGGAAGACCTCTTCCGTGTTCTGGAAATGTCTGCGGTGCCCTTTTTGGCTGCCATCCCCACCTGTCTCTTCTATATTTTCATTGTGTGTTTTTCTCTGTTCCTTTCCCATTCGTCCAGTGTAATGTTACCACCTGGTATAGAGCGGATATAAACAAAACTCACCGATTCTCTTCCTCTGAACAGATACATTCTATTTTTACTTAGATTATGAGAACTCCTGAGTATGTTGAGACTGACACAGAATATTTCACAGATAAAAGAAGATCTGCTTTTCAGTGGCCTGTACCTTTATGTTCCAAAACAAACATTGGAAAAGGCAAACCCGGTTCTCATGCATACTAAGGTGACCAGACGTCCCACTTTTGGTGGGACAGTCCTGATTTTTAACAATTTGTCCCGCATCCTGCAGCATTTTAAAAAAGTCCCAATTTTTGGAAAGAATGCACAACAAGCTAGGTAACAGCGGGAGAACAGGAAGGGAATCTACAGTTTTCAGCTGCCATATGGCTATTTCTCCAGGATATGAGTTTTATATTATTTTTGTTAACTTTATAATGTCAAATGTTAATAATAACAAATAATTGTT